>JAOUQW010033145.1:0-20069 GCA_028565825.1 Olivaichthys viedmensis | reverse complement strand
TCTGTATCTGTGATGAAGTTGCTGTTCTCTCTCTCAGTGAACAAAGCTTTATGTATTGCTCTTCTGATGGTGTGGTCTCTTTTGGTCTGTGCTTGATCGTGCTTTGGATACAACTGATCCAGTTTCAGCAAAGCGTTTTAGAGTGCCATACAGTGGCAATGATTTTTCAATGTGGTCTCAGACTTTTGGACCCCACTGTATATACACACACACACACACATCACGCAACCCTCTCTTAGACTAACTGGTTGTTGTATTTTGACACATGGTCCATATTTACGCATATTATTTATAGCTGAAGTGTTGACACTAATAACACAGTCATCTGCATGACACTCATGAACAAATGCCAACAGCACCAAACACACTCCAGAACCCCAAAACCACAGAGCACTAGCCTCTTCCGATTCTGCAGGATGTCCTGCTGAGGAGTGAATAGCAGAAGATTACACTCCACAAAAACAAACATGAACGGCAGCTCGTGCTTCCTGCTTTTGCCTGGCCGAGGGATTCCTTAACCAAACACGGGGTATCCTTATCAGACAGAAACACTGCATTAGTGTCAGATTTGACACATTTTGAGATCTGATCCACTGACGTACCTTTTATACAGGCTGTGAATGCGCATGATGCTGACAATTTTCTTTTATTTATTCAAAGTCGAACTCAAAGTAGCTCAGTGAGGATCGCAGCTTCCGATCTAAATGTGTTCCAGTGCTACCTGGGAAAACATGGAAGCCTGGCGAAATGCATTGTGGGTGGCGTTCCAGCACTGGTGGTATCCATGACAACAGTGTAGCCGTGGGGTGTAAAGTGAGGACGGTGAGAACAGAACAGGCTCGACTTTAATAGAGCTCCAACAGAGAGACAGAGAAACTCAGTGCTGTGTGGTAGCAAAGAGTTCGACTGCTGTTATCTAAATTACACTGTCTCACCGTCACCTGAGATCCTATAACACAACACACCAACTCCAGTCTGAAACAAAAGTGTGCAAATGCCAAACACATCCACCCTTTCCAATTCACTCTGACTGATAGACACATCCCTCTTTCTCTCCTACACACACAAGTTCTCCAGCTGCCGTACCAAGCTCTGTTTCTCTCTCTCTCACAGACAAGCACACAGTTACATGTTTGGTTGAGAGGCTGAGTCACAGGCTGCAAGCTGAAATTAGGGGTTTCCCCACTCAACACACAAACAAGCTACAACTTTATCCTACTGAAACTGCAGTACAATCACTTTATAAAACTACTCAGATTTCAGAACAGATTTCGAATGAGTGTGTTTGATGTGATACGGTGTCGTGTAATATGAGGCAATACAGCATGACTCAGTTTTGTGCAAACAGTTCAATTTGAATCCAAAAAGAAAGACTTTGAGGAGTGGCAGGCCCCGCCTGCTTCACTAGGACAATACGTGTTCACTCGCAAACTTTGCTGCTGCATGCTGCTGCACTGCGTCTCTCTGCTCGTCGCTGGTGGGCGTGGTTATGAACTTGTTTAGTTATGGCTGTTATGGGAGTTAAGTCGACAATATCAAACCATATCAAACATGTCTTTGGGGAAGTAAACATTTTGATATGCATCAAAGATTACAATTACATAACAATAAACGTACTTAGCTTTTACTTAATCATAATGCGCTTCCAGCCGTGCACTTGGCTAGCTAGATCACTAGCATTAGCAAGTAACTAATGTGATTCATATGATTTACATTTTGCAATAGTGCTTAGTTGTTATTTGTAATAACACAATGGAAATCAGGAGCTCTATTGTATAATGTTTAGAAGCAAAGTTTTCCCGCTTGAATGATTTAAACATTACTTAATCAGGGTTGGACAAATGATAGATTCATTAGCTAGCCCACTGGGCAAGGGGATGCTCCAGTGTGCTTGCCCACTCCCATGTTTTGGTTGCCCGGAAACTTAATTAACTAGGCTGATGTGTGTAGTTTTAGCAGGCGGGGAGGAAACGAGTAGTTTGCGAGGTACAGCATCGAGGTGCGTCACGCCAGCAGAAAACACATTCAATTTAAATATGCTGTACAAATCAAATCAAATTTTCGAAAACTCTATAGGGAGTATTTTTATTTTTCTGTCTGGTTGTTGGACAAGAGAAGAAAAAAAAAAAAAAACAAAAAA
Organism: Olivaichthys viedmensis; assembly: GCA_028565825.1. Lineage (NCBI taxonomy): Eukaryota > Metazoa > Chordata > Actinopteri > Siluriformes > Diplomystidae > Olivaichthys > Olivaichthys viedmensis. Next base: position 17,929 of record JAOUQW010033145.1, on the reverse strand, counting down.
AAAAAAAACGCTGGCAACTACGAATGAAAAACTAACAGTCCGGACACGTAATCTGCTTGTCCAGGACACCCAGCCTCGTGATTTGATCATACAGCAGTAAAAAAAAAACAAAAAAAACAGAGACTGCTATTATGGGATTCACCTTCATGTGTGTAAGGGATTTTTAGATGTTTGACATTTACTGTCACCTTTTTGTCGTCCACCCGATTGGCCAAACGCAATGCTGTGGATGGGCTCATTTGCATAAAATTAAGCTCTCCTGAACCAGATTCAGAATCAGATGTTACGTGCCTTGCGGATCTGGCTTTGAAATGAACAGGATGTGCCAGGCACAGAGGCCACGCCTCCTTCACTGAGAATGACAGTTACAGAGGCCACGCACAACCCCCCCCCAAAAAAAATGGCTGGGGGGGCAACGCAAAGTGCCAAAAGAACCTCATTTGATGATGTTTCTAAATAACGGTACACTAGTAACAAAAAGAGCAGTCCGTGTAAGACGTGAGAGCTGTGCATGAGAGATCCGATTAGTCATTGTCGCCTCCCAACTTTTGTGCACGGTTTTGAATCAGTCGTTTAAACGCGGATGACTGTTAGCTGTGGGTGGACACACACAAAGCCAAGGGCAATAAGGGTTGGAGCAGTGGGGTCTGATCACTACATTTCTCCTCTGTAAAAACAGACTTTTTACAAGGCCGACATTGCCTGATTATGAAATTAAGCATAAGAAGATCCATTAAGATTGCAGAAGAGAAATAAACACTACACCATGGCATCCCTATGACACACACACACACGGCTGACATTTCCCTGTACAATAACTTCAAAAAGAGCCTCAGATGCCGCAAGCAAAAAGCAGGAACCATCAAAGTTTCGGCTTTCCTGTAACAAATTCTATTAAATATAGAAGCAGAAGTAGCAGTGGTATACACACCCTCTGCATTATCAGTAACCGAGTCCCACGCACACACACATTTAAAGTACATCTGTATGTGTAAATTTAAACGAGTAAAAAATTCTCTTATGTAGAATAATTTGTTCAATATGTGTTTGAAGTACTAAAATGGTCTAAGAACATCTGTACACTGTTGGTTTAGAAACGTCTAAATGAAGGTTAACGTGCTGCGTTTCGGATCATCATGTCTAATTTGACCCTTTTCGTATGATGGAATTAAACCCGTTTCTTAATGACAGGGTTTCTGCTGATATTTGAGCTTTGTTTCATTCACTGCACCTGCACCTACGCCTAGCTATCATTTCTTCTAATCTTTTGGCAAACCCTGGCATTAGCAGCAGGACAGCAGGGTGAAAGGAGCCATTTGTGGAGTATGAACTCTGTCAGTCACTACTGAACCTGCAGAGAAGGAGACTGAAAAAGACTGGCCTCCTCCTGGGAGTGAGTATTTTTAGGACGAAGAGTGCGCCTTCACGTCCTGATGAAGAGAGAGAAAGACTGAGAGAAAGAGAGCGCACAAGAGAGAGGGACGTACTGCTACATAAGGCTCGTGAACACATCTGCTGTGTCACATAATGTGTGAGAGACAGAATGAGAGCACGTTTTCATTTGAAGGAAAATCTGAAACAGTTTCGACACCAGCATTATGTTGTACCAATAGATCATGACGTCAAAAAAGAGGTGTTCCTTAAAATATGCGCCAAGATTTGTAAAAAACAGGCTGGCCTACTTTTCAGAGTCACAAATCAGAACATTGTTGCGATAAAGAAGAAGTTCAAAAACCATTGAATATACAAATCAAATTGGAACTACAGTATATTATCATCCAAATCACTTCTAATGTACAAATCCGCCTTTAGACTTTGGGCCATGCCCGAGTCTGATGCTTGTGCGGCGTGACCCTAAACTGTGTGCTGAAGAAGAAAATGATTGCGGCTTCAAGATGGCCTCTACTACTGGGTTTAGCTCTGCCACATCCTTTTGTCCATTTTGTGTGTCAGATACCACATGAACACGTCTGTTTGAGATACTAAACAACTCGACACAACTTGGGGTGAGTGAGTGAGTGATGATTTAGACAAACAGTTTGCATGAAGTTAAACTGGTAGCTTTAAGGTGCTTGTTAGCAACATTAGAATCCTAACTCTAGTGCAAAACTAAGGAAACAAACGTCGGAAGCCAAACATGTCTTGGCTGATTGACTACATTTGGAATAAGTTTTTTGGCAAGCTATCGCTTTAAATAGTAGGTATATTGGTAACAGAGGATTTTCTCCCTTCTAATATTGGTTTTGGTCCCAAAACTGCCACAGGCCCCAACAGGAAAACATCTAAAGAACAGTCTCTGACCCGGGTTACCATAAATAAACTTCTGCAGTAGCATTTTACACATGCATGTACTGGCTTCAAAAGGACACAAGGTCACATACGCAGCTACAGTTTTGATCCAGAGAGCACTACAGACCCCAGGACCACTTTCATTTTCTGCAGTGTGGAGAAAAATCAGCCTGGTTTCTTCTTCTGTCGTGCCATAGAAATGCATATAGTCTCTTTTGGACATTGTGTTGTCCTTATTATAAACGACAAACTGGTCCCCCAGAACCAGTTTTTATTCCCTCCCTCGCTCTATAATAGAAGTCAGGTCAGTTACTCAAGCACCAGTGACTTCAACTTCAACATGGAAGCCTGAGCAATGGTCATGGCTACAGTTGTAGGTGACATACCTGTTGAGATTTTCAGATTGCTTGTATTGTGGTTGCGCAAAAATACAAAGGAAGTGACCGCTAGCCCCGCGGCGTCAAAGCACCGAGTTACAACAGCTTTGATTAAGCCACATTGACCGTGCGCCCCCCTCTCGCCAATGCAGCCAAGCCTAAATTAGGAAACGTACAGCTAGCACGCAATGAAACAGAGCTGCTGTGGGTATGTCAAATCCATGCGATAAACAACACGCAGAACTGGAAAGGAAATCATCATTTTGGATTCATTTGAACAGAATATTAAGAACATTAGCTATTTTGGCACTGCTCTTGGACTGGTTCGTGGCACAGCACCTCTTAATTGTTACCAGTAATGTGGGGTTTTTTGTACATTTACTCTCTGGTTTGTTTCATTGCAGTTTCCATCACTGTTCAAATAAAACATTCAAAATTCTTTGTGTGTGATACCTTGAAGACTTGAGAGTCTTTCGGTAGTCATTTTAAGATTTCTATAAAGGCCGTTAATATATCGTTATATAACATTACCATTCAAAAATGTAAAGATACCGCTATTGTGAGAGCCAGAAACAGACCTCTTCCTAAAACCCAACCCACACAGTGAGACCTCTTCCTAAAACCCAACCCACACAGTGAGACCTCTTCCTAAAACCCAACCCACACAGTGAGACCTTTTCCTAAAACCCAGCCCACACAGTGAGACCTTTTCCTAAAACCCAACCCACAAAGTGCACAGTGTCCTAAAGTGCACCATCAGACACACTGACAGCGGCAACAATGGACGCAACAGAACTGCAGCGCTGGAGACTGATCGCGGCTGTATAAAGAATGTTTATCAGCGTGATGGGGTGCGGCGTACTGACCTGCCGTGAGCGTGGAACTCCAGATGGACGAACTTGTCCTCGCGGGCCAGGGCTCTTTTGGCTCTTTGGTGTTTGCTGTGCAGGACGCTTGTATCGTAGGACAAACCCTCGAAGTGCCGAATGAATTTATTCAGACGATTCTCATACTGACCTGGAGAAAGAGAGAGAGAGAGAGAGAGAGAGAGAGAGAGAGAGAGAGAGAGAGAGAGAAAAGGAAGGATAGAGACAGACAAAAAGGGCAGAAAGGAAGGAACGAGCAAGGAGAAAGAAAAATGGAAGGAAGGCGAGAAAGTCAGAGGGAAGGAAGGAGGAAAGGTGAAGGAAAGAGGTGAAGGAGGGAACGGGTGTGGAAGGGAAAGAGAGGGAGAAGGAAGGAAGCAAGGAAAGAAGGAAGAATGGCAAGATGGGATGGTGGGATCGAAAGAAGGAAGAGGGAGTGGGAAGGAAGGTGGAAAGAAAGGAGAAGGAAGAAGTAAGGAGAAGGTAGGAAGGAAGGAAAGGTAGAAGGAGGAAAGAAAGAAAGGAAGAAAAGAAGGAAGGCAAGAAAAGACATGGAATGAAAGAATGAGCAAGTAGAAGGAAATAATAAAAAAAAAAAAGGGTCGGTGGAAAAGAAGGAAGAAAGGAAGAAAGTAAGGACGGAGGAAATGTGTCAATTAAGCAAGGAAGAAGAGGGAAGCAAGGAGAGGGAGAAGAAAGGAAAGGATGGAACGGGAGAGCAAGAAGAAGGAAAGAGCAGGAAGGCAGGAGGGAGAGAAATAAAACACAACATTAGGGTTTTAGGTGTGAGGGACCAGACGCTGAGACGTTGAGACGCTAAAGTTATGCTTTCTGTCTCACCGCATCAGCTCCAACATGATCATTCATTATGCAGAGCTCACACAGCGGTTTTTCTTCCCTCCCCCTCGCTCTATAATGGAACTCGGGTCAGTTACTCAAGCGTCAAATTCCTGAAATAAAAACGTGACCATGCTGGACTCAAGGGTGCTCTGAAATAAGTGTGTGGGAAAGAAAGACAATGCAAACCATTCGATCTTGTGCTATGTGCAGATGTAGCCTATTGTGCAGAAGAGCAGTGTGTTCTGTTATATTACATCCTTCCTTAAGAAAATAAGCAGCTTCCTGGTACAGTATTGCTCTGTGCTAATAATAGCTTGACCTGAAAAAAAGAAAGAAGAAGAAGAAGAAGAAAAAAAAAAGAAAAAAAAAAAGGAAAAAAAAGAGTTCTGCCCTCACAAAATAACACACTTCCCCTCACCTCTGCTTAAATGGCAACATGCGGGCAAACAGTCACGGCCTGACGAGGCCGGTTTAATCTCACACACGGTTCACTTCTCTCCTGACTGACGCTCGTAGCAAAACACAAACCCAAAGCGCTGTGATTGCAGCAGAATCATATAAACATGCGGGTAGTGAGGATGTGACTGAGACAGCACGCGCTTCCTGTTTTGAGATGAGTGTGGCCCCTTGAGACCTCAGCCACTTCAGCCTGATCCAAACACTAGACAAGCTCCTGCACCACACACACACACACACACACACACACACACACACACACACACACACACGCACGCACGCACACACGCACGCATGCACATGCACACAAAGTGCAAAGTGATGAGAAAAACAAACCACAGAGCAGCGACTATCACATTTTCCAGACTCTTTTGGCCTCTAACAGGTGCTGCAACTTGGACAGCAATTAGGCTAGCTGTAATATTCCTGTTGTTTTTACGGTAGACGTGCTACTCCAGAAGCTACGGTAGTTTGACGCTCCATGTGGTAAATTAACATTATCGTTAACTCGGCACTAACATGCCCCGAGCAGATATTAGAATTACCGTGGTGGCAGTAAACAGACAAACAGAAGCTACTTATAAAGTGCATTACAAGGTTTCAGCACTACGAACTGTACTATAACGAGTTCTTCATAAGGATGCACTTCCAGTCGGGATTAAGCAAAGACAGCTCGGGAAACAATACAGCTGGGCGGTAATTGATTTTTTTTTTACAGATATCAACATTTAATAAGATTAATTAACGTTATTTTTGAAAATTCACCATTGTCGATATCTGTATCTTTGAGTGCAAATACAAGCGGCAGCAGAAAATCTGACTGAGCCTGGGGGCAGTAACGATTATGTAACAATTAAGCACGGGTGCTTTCCAATTCTCAAATTGATCCTCGATCCTACGTCCTTTAGCCTGTGACTCATAAATTAATTGAAGTCTGCCATCTTTATAACGCATCAATTCTTGAATTGCGCTCAGAGGAGTCTAGGAGAGAGGAGACTTCCAGATCAAGGATACAAGGTGCTTCCTATGTGAAAGTCTTTTTCCCTGTAGCTCATGACGTAAGCGGTATAAATTCCCCGCCTCCCCAAAAACAAGTCCAATGATTTACAAGATGATAAATAAAATGAATAATCATAATTAAATTAAAAAAGACAATAACTACAAATTAAAACCTTGGCTCAACGTAAGTAAAAATGTGCCTGAACTTCCGTAAAGCATGCGAGAAGTCAGCTGATGAGTGCTTTGTGTCTGATTGGCCAAATACGTTTAGTGTCGGTTTCCTCTGTTCTCGTTTCCTTTCCTCGCGTCCTCAGAGGGAGGAGCTGAAAGGCGAGGAGGAGAAAGCAGGGAAAGGAAACGAGGGCGCATAATTAAAGAAATGAGACGCACCCCATGAGTCTGTTCTAGTGTTGTTCTTAGAAATGAGCTACAACTGTTAGCTTCTGTTACTGCTGACTGAGCCGCCTGCTGCTGTTCAATCCATCTGCAGATTTTTTTGTTTAATATGTTCAATTTAATATGCAAGCACTCAGCAAGACAAATATAGAAACGTGGAAAACAAACGAGAAAGTCAGTCCGACTCTAAAACCAGACGTTTGTAAACGAAATGATCTTACTGTCACGTAATTGTTAAAGAGGCATTTTGCTAAAATATTTATTGCAACCTATTTTTTTTTTTATATATTGCCCAGCACTAACACAGCAGTGAACTACAAACACTAACGGGAATAAAAATAAACTAAATACACATACACACACTTGCAAGCTCACACAATAAACTTGATTGCTTGCAAATCGATGACCCAAAATAAAAATAAATATATATATAAATTAAAGTAAATTATATGCTGATATTTGTGTAACCTGGAGGCCAGTGGTGAAGGGGAAGCCATTTTACTTTCCAGGTTATAAACCAGCATCCTAAAGTGCAGGCTGTGTATGTACAGTGTATACAGGTTAGATTAGCTCAGGCTGTGTACAAATAACAGGAGGAAATGTCACATCTCAACATGGCACTTCAGAAAGTTTCAGCCCAGCAGCGCACTGGCACGTCCTCATTAGCTCGGGATAATCCGTGACACGTTTTTCACTGAGTTAAAAAAAGCCACAGCTGTGAAAGGACTGAGATTAGACGCGTGCCGACAATATATATGTTAATATCACGATAATTTTATCACGGTTTCCGATATAGATTTCTAGAAAATTATTTCTCAGGCGTGCGACAGTTCTGTCTACCACGTTTTCCATCTTGTGGACAGAATTCTGGGATTGCCTTGTCCAAGAAGCACACATGCAAAGCACAAATGTATCCAAAATAAGGGCCCTTCGAAGGCAGTTGTCCTCATGACGCCTTCTGATTGAGACCAAAAAACGCAGCCTCCTTCCAAATGGACCATAGGGGTGAAGCTGCTAATTTAACGTTTCTGCAATAACAATATGGAGTGTGATGAATATCGAACATATTGCATCCTTGATTATTGGCACGTATCTATTTAGGATGTTCATATGACGTGAGCAAGTTCAGGTGAGCAAGTCACAGCTGGGAGGAACAGGAATGCCAAAGAAAGGGACGATACTTCATTTAGACAACAGGAAGAGAAACAGGAAGTGTCTCTGAAACGGCACCAGATCTTTAAGGTCATTGGCCATATTCCCACGCCGGCCATATTGCTTGTGGCATCACGCATCACGCGAAGAGTGCTAGCGATCAGTCAGCAGATATGGAAAAGTGGACCACAAACTGGACCCGTGTTCCACACATAACTATGGAAAACATTGAGAAATGGGCAAAACACCTCAAAAGAACACAGCGAAGGGAGTAAAGCGAGTGGATTAAAGATAAGAACCTGGTGCACTGAAAGACTGTAGGTGGTTTTCAATTTGACATTTGAATTTCCCTCCTCGATTTCTCATGAACAAAACGTCCAAAAATGATCAAACTGACATTTTCTCACTCCGTAGAAGACAGAAGAAACTACAACCATATGTATTTCAGTGTAAAGGTAATGTTTTAGAAATGCAGATTAGCAGTGCTTTAATAATTATATAAGGGAGTTATTATGAGACCATCTAAAAAGTACATGAAGTGGATAACTTTGTTCGATTCATTTTCCACGGATTTGACTACGAGGAGGATAAAATGGGCGTTGAAAGGAGAATTAATGGGAAATTAATCTTGCACCGCCGTCCAGTTCATGCATTTTTTAGACGGTCCTTTTTGTTCATGAGGAATCGAAGAGGGAACGTCGAATGTCCAACTACAGTCTTTCAGTGCACCAGGTTTTATCGTTAACATTGGGGATGTAAACTTTAATCCAGTTACTATACTCCCTTCGTTATGATCTTTGAGGCATCATTTCTTGACGTTTTCTATAGTTATGAGTCTTTGGTTGACTTTCCCTTATGTGCTGTCTGACCGCTAACACTCATCCCACACTGAGCGTGATGTCACACGCAACATGGCCGTCCTGTGAAGATGGTCACTTGCACGCAGGCTGCGTAATTGACAGAGAAAATTTTGAATGACCAAAATAAAGATGAAAACATGTACTACTCGTCTAAAATGTCCGTCTGCAACAGGGCATCATTTAAAAAAAAATCTAATTTCATCTTCAGTTAAACATGACTTCTGACGGACGTATTATGACTGTTTCAGAGTATAAGGAGCTTTATAAAAATAACAAAATTAACAACATAAAAAAAATGTAATAATAATAATCACATGGCAAGGAATTGCTCAATGACCCCAACAGTCTTTTATGTAGACTATGGCTGTTAATGTCTTGCGCCTAATCTTTCCTTTGACTTTCCGACATTAAAACAACTGCGAACTCGTCTACAAATCTACTGACGCCATTTTCAAGTGATGCAGACTTCGTCATTTTCTGTGATTTAAAAGTTCTTTTACTGCGACAAAATGTACTTCTTTTTCAGATGACAGGAAACCCCTGCGCACCGGGCCATCTGTTAAACGAATAAAAAGCATGCGTTTTGGTGTGCAAAGGCCATTACTATGGAAAGAGTGGGAGAGCGTCAGAGATAGAGAGAGACAGACAAGAGGGGGGAGAGATAAAGAGAGAGACGGAAAGACACGGACAGAGGCTGGAGATGGATGATGGTGCTGGGGGCAGTGTGCTTGAGGTGTTGCTGTGGACTCTCCACCTGCTTGACAGCGATAAACCCCTCCACTCATCCAGAGAGAGAGAGAGAGAGAGAGAGAGAGAGAGAGAATAAATTAGCTGTGGCGGAACCGGACACATCGACGGTGTGTTCCATAAATTTCAAACACATATCTCTCTCTCTCTCTCTCTCTCTCTCTCTCTCTCTCTCACTAGAGCACAAGAGTCAGACTTTATCTATTGCCGTGCTTTGCCTGTGCTGGAAATGGGACCAAAATGCCGTTCATCATTTTCTCTTCCATTTCTCTTTAATCGAAGCTGAGCCACTTTGAAAATGAGGTTCATTGTCATCTGGGTAGGAACTAAAAATGATGAAAGGTGAGAACTCCGGGGCATCTGTGAGCTGACACCATAAAGCTGGCCTGAGACATTGGGTATGTCTCCGATCATTTTCATTATGTACTTTACTATCTAGTACCTGGATATTTGTACGGCAGTAACGTATCAATGTTTTACACGGCGACATATGACTGTGCGGTACATCACGCCATTGAACAGCACCAGAACGCTTTTCACAGGAACAACCACCAGTTTTAAAATCCAAAAAACTGCATTTCATTTTTGCTCGTAATTTCCGTCTGCGGGGCAGCAGTGTTCTCACGCCACGTGTCCACCATTTAGAACAAAACTGCAGGAGTGTCTGATGGCCCCGCCCCTTCCGCTATATACAGCAGGTTTAATAGTGCACTAGATTCCACTAAATGTCCAGGGTAAACACACTTTCCCTGAAAGTACACAAATTGTTCTGCTTCACCGTGGCAGAACTAAAATAGTGTAAATTGAGAAAATCAATCAATCAACTGAAAATAAATCGCAGCTCTGAGTCACGCACTTGCACAGGAAATGAACGGTCGCCTGTCGTGTTCTTGCTTGGAGTAGGAATGTACGGCCACGCAGATGAAGCTGATCTTAAATCTATATTAAAGCCGCATTGGGTGACTTTTTCTAAACACGGTGTTAAACTCTCTTTACATTCCGACACCTATCAATAAAGTAGATTCTCTGAAGAAAGGAAAAAAAAATCTCTGAAGTCCAAGACTGTACAATCAACAGCTTCAATAAATTACATTCGGAACAAACGTGTTAAGCTGTCAACCCTACGCTCACACGCCAGCAGCGATTTTTCGCCTCGCGTCGCTCAAATCGCTCTACATTAGTCGCTAGTGTAGAAGTGGGTATTCCTATTTTTAGTTTACTGCCGGTTGCCATGGTTTCACTGGTAGCGCCAGGCTAGTGCTAATGGCCACACAAACGACATATCTAGCTACAGAACGTATGCAAAACCACCCATGTGACCACAAATCACAATCGCTGCCACTTTTTGCGGCTTTTTTGGCGTCATTCTATTTTGGGTAAATCAAACACTTGAAGCCTGAAGCAGCGCGGCGAGTCTCAGCGGCTGGTTCAGGAGCTGCGACCAGGAACGAGTATCTGGAACAAAAAAACTTCACTGAAGGGGGATAAAAAGAAGCGTACCACCGACCCTCACTCCCATTGGTTGTAGCAAAATCGCTTCGCTTCTCATTTACATAAAACTTTGCTGAACTTTGTCGCGTGGCTCTCCTCGCCCACTTCGCGTCGCTGATGGTCGCTCCGCCTCTTGTCGCTGTAAAACGCCAGCTCACAGTGAAAATCAATGACTTTCGGCCGCTTTGTCGCATTGTGCACACAGTGTTATGAGGCAAAGTGTGCAAATTTTCCAGATGGCAGACGATTCCAGGCTAAATATGGTTGAGGTGAGGCACATTAGTGTCAGTTATGGCAATGGTGAGTGTATTGCGGGCCGAAAGTGGCCAGAGTGTAAGCAGCTACATTTAAGGTTTTGAGAGCGCTCAGACTCGAACACCACTGTGATGTAGGAGTGAGAGTCCAGGTGAGGAAACACAGGACAAAAGGTAAAAAGGTTGTATGAAGGAAAGGTGTGTGACAGAGAGACTTTTCATCATAGGGAGTTTGTGCTGTTGGTGTTGGGATTTATTAGCACGGTAAATTTTTAAGCACTGGCCATAGAGCTGTATTTCACAAACAGGCACGAGCTCACACACACACACGAGCTCGCTCACACACACACACACACACACCCACGAGCTCACACACACACACACACGAGCTCACACACACACACACACGAGCTCACACACACACACGAGCTCACACACACACACGAGCTCACACACACATACGAGCTCACACACACATACGAGCTCACACACGAGCTCACACACGAGCTCACACACGAGCTCACACACACACCGAAGCACCAGCGCACACACTCACTCACTCACATGCTCACTCACAAGCTCACACACAGAGCTGCCCCAGGCCTAATAGGTCCTAGCAACTTATCAACATATCAAATGTTCATATCTCTACCATTTTATCACGATTTATCATGATATCATGATCAGCGCAATGTTGCATTAAATAAATTCTACATGTTTAAAGTAGGGATGGGACGATCGATCGGCTGTAGATCGGAATCGGACGATTTTTCTTTCATCTGGTCGATACGGCAAGCCGGTCAATGACGCAAAAAACATGTGAGCCAAATTTCACATTTTTGTACACTGAAATACTCGAGGAAAACGCCGCGCTCTGGGAAAGCGACAATGCGATCGCATTAAATGCACATCTACCTTTTAGAGACGACAATTCCAAGGAGCGAGCAGCGCTGAATTACTGACGCAATATTACTTTTCGTGAAGAATTTTTTTTTTTTTTAAGTCTGCCGTTGGCAACCCGTTCTCACTCCCAACACGTCAAATGTTGACGCATGGTCAGAAGCGTCACTGTACACATGTCACTTCACTGACGCGCTCGGTAAATCCTATTCTTATCAACGAAAGCCCATTTACTTCAGTTCGGGTTGGTGCTTATGGTTCTAAAGGTCTACGTTAAAATTGAACGGTTGTTTAATTTAAAATGTATAATTCAGGACAATCGTGTTTAATACTACAGCTGTGAGATTGCAGTATGCCGACCTGTGAGTTCGCTGCAACAATCATTGAACTTGCTGCTACTTTTGTCTGAAAACAATATTTAAAAAAAAATATATATATATATAGGCTATTTAAGGCATATTTTTGCAACAATCGGTAATCTCTAGTTTAAAAATCAACTTTGTCACTTTTAGGACCACGTTTGACTTCACAAAAGATAGTAAATCTGAAAACAACCCTAAATTAATTCACAAATGAAGCTAAATACTGCAAAAACAAAAACAAACCCTGGCCTCTTCTCTCAGTGCACATTCCAACCAGTCGAGCTCTTTTACTTTTATGGACCGACGGACAAGTTCATAGATGCTTAATTGCCTGTTTCTATGGGAACTTCACACTCGTCACTTGGAAAAGCAGAGCGATTTGCTCGGAGGGAGAGTGCCCTGTGAGTACGGCTCGGAGCTCAGCTTCTCGCCGGATGAGCCACTGGTAAAAAGCAGCACATAATGATAGCGAAGGAGATCTTCCATTAAGAACGACTAGAATTAACAGTCGGTCCATGGCAAGAGAGCGACTTCCCACCCTGAGGAGAACGTCCACAAAAGTGGGAACATTTGAGACGACACCACAGTTTAGATGCACAATAAGCATATTATTAGCAATGTGATTGTTTTAATTCCACTATGCAACATGCCAAATCCCTTTTACTAATCACTTCCTGTTGTGTTACACTTATACAGTCACACTGGAACACTTCAGTGGTGCTGCTATACTATATAGAACGTGTCAAATCACAGACTTTTCTAGTGCCCAAGCCACTTTTAGTGCAAGTAGTGTTTGACTACAGACAGGAAAATGTAATATTATTACATATAATAGCAAATAGCTATCCTGAATCTTAACTGGGAGAGGGTTCGAGAAATGGTCGGGGTTAATAGCAGACTAAATTGGTGAAGTAAAACAAAGTGAATCTTGCAAGAATCTAGATTGTGTTTTCCACCAGAGCGCCACGCCACGGTATTTAGTCGTATGTAGGAGTGCACACGTACCCAGGCCAGCCCATAGACGTCCTATTTGCATTCTTTATGCAGTCATGTCCCACCCGCGGCTGACACACCCACACAGTCATACACAGTCCAAACCCAGCACCATAGATCTGTACTAATGTTCTGCTTTACAGATGAATGGGGGGCGCTGAGGTGGGGGAGAAACAAAGAGCTGCATTGTACGAGTGCGAACAGTGAATGCTCATATTGCACAAAACGAGTCCGCACGTCACGATGCAGAATCAGCAGACTGACACGAGGACTAAAGCATCGGCTAAAGCGACTCCTGACACCGGAGCGCTCAGATTAGTGAGCACATGACTATGAACGCACTGCGCTTTTTCAATTGGCCACTGGTCCATAACTAAAAGTTCCAGTTGTATGGTACCTGCCCAAGATTGGCACCAAGAGGACCTAATGAGACCTAATGGTAATCGGGGGGCAGCAGTGTTCATTACACACACCACGTCACACAACGTGTAGGATCATATACACAAACACAGAGCCGCCATTTTTAAAAGAACATCTCAGAAGACTGGGGATGTTGTGTTGTTTATAAATGAAGAAAACTGGGCGTAGGGTGGGCTACATGGCAAAAATATATCAGATCACAATACTTGAAGAAAATTTCACGAGACACAATATGTATCTTGCTATAGAGATTTTATATTAGATCTTGCTATATATAGAACAGCAGTGCCACATTTAATAAACCTTTTTTTTTTTTTAAAGACAATCTGAAATCAAAACCTTGTTAGCTCAGATTGTACGCGATTCATCTGGACTAATCACTTAAAAGACTAAATCCTTCTTTGTCCGTACTTTTTCACTAAAGTGCCGTGACTTTTTCCCGCCTCTAAACGGCTTCTGATTTTTTTTTTTTATTACATCACGGTAGGATTGCGGGCGGAACAATAAAACATAACCAATCATTTTATGTTGTGTTTTACTTCCCCCTCCCCCCTGACTTAGCTCACGCTCACAAGCCAATCAAACCCCGATGGATAAAAGCAAAGTCCCGTCCGCCCAAATAAGGCAAACACATCACGTTGCGGGGAAAAAATGCGTTTGAATTTCCGTTTCACGTTGTCTTTAATGTCTACAAAAAATAAATGATTTATTAATGAACCAAGAAACCACTGATATAAAAAGTAGATTTTAAAGTAATACTAGGGTTGGTGAGTGCAGGTACTGACGATACCTGCACTGTTCTCAGAAAAATATGTTGTGAGGCGATTTATTACAATATCGATATTATATCGTCATATTGCCCGGCTCTAAGCCGCAGAACAGCGCTGATTTGATTCCAGGATATGCTGGTTAAATACACAGCGATTAGACAAAAGGACAAAAAGATAATCGAAACACTTCTTCCATGTTCAATTTAACAACGGTGTAAACACACTGCAACCTGAACACAAGAACTCCTTAAACTCCCAGAACTCAAACGTCATTGAACACTGACTGACAGCTTTGTTTTTCTTATTCACTCCAGCGGTCTTAATGCGGACTTGGAGTCCTAAATCTGTTTCCCTCAAACCATGTAAACACATGACATGTAAACATTTTTTCAATTTTCTACTTGTCTGGGCCCTTCGACTGCCACTCATGGGGAATACACAAAGAAACCGAAGACTCAAGAAAATTGAATGGACCTACCCGGGTAATTGTATTGTGTCTAATAAATATTTTTTTATTAGTTCAAATTTCAAAATGTGTCTGTTTGATTGATTTTAACATTTTTTAGAAATATATATTTAAATGTTTTTTGTTCACAGCTTTGAAAGAGAAATTGCACCAAATGACAATGTAATCTGGGCAAGTTCTGCTCCTGAAGTCTACAGTCATACAATCTCTCAGCCCTATGACGGAAGGTTGGACAATCCTCACTTGAGCCGATAAAGTAGTAAAAATGGCCCTGAAGATGGTGGTGGGGATTCAACCAGGGGGAAATAGGGAGGCAAAGACAGTACTGGAACTCAGGACTATTGTCTTTTCAGACGGAGTGTAGCCGCTTCAGCTAGTGTACAAGTCAACATTTAGTTGGAACAGTTTGTGGTTTTATAGAATTTCCACACACCAACCGGTAAAGACTGTCACAATGCCAAGAACCAATAAGGAAGTGGAAACAGATTGGCTCGGTGCACCCTTCTCCTACACCACGCAGCTGCTGCTGAGTTTACACAACCAGAGGGACAAGTGTGTGACCTTCAACCTGCTGCTCGTCTGCCAGGGCTTAACTGGGAAAACAGTTACTTTGGTGGACAGCTCAGAGACGATGGAGAAACGTAAAGAGACATCCCAGCCAAAATAAAAAACATAACCATTGATGCATCTGTTGTAAACATGACTACTCGCCTCCTACAGCTGTGACGCAGCAGTCTGTAGAGCGTGACAAACCAGTTTCAATAACGGGGAAACCCCCTCCTGATGATGCAAATTTTGAAAGACTAAACCAGACAAGTCATGTGTTACAATACTGTTTTTATTGCAGCCTCGCCAACTTGCCCTTGCAGCTTCCCCTGGTTCAATCCCGATCTTAAAAGCAGTTCTATTTCATCATCTCAAATTAATGAGATTAATTAGTTGATGAGCCCTTGGAAGCCCGAGGGATCGCATCAGCATTACTTCAAGAAGCATTACTAGCAGAACTTAGCAAGAAGTCATTGCGGTCTCATGCAATTTCCTTTTCTAAACACCATACAATGCTAAGCAGGAACAACACAAATATTCGAATGTTCAAATCGGGGTTTTATTCCTCCAATTCTTTCATCTATACATTGCAGCTGTACTGATGCAACCTATGCTACTTCACTGTGCTAGCTTCTTAGCAAGCTGATATGTGCGTAATTGTCAAGTGCGTTTTTGCAAAAAAAACAACTTGCTACACACTTCTCTCTTTGTGCTGCAACGTAGATGATACACATTGCTGAGTCGTAAGAGAAACGGTACTGGAACGCAGGATGGGGAAATGTATCCAGGTGCTCCAGAACTATAGCGCCATTCAACGCTGTGTGTTGGAATGGCTGTACAATTCAACCTCGAGGCAAAGACAAAGTCCACAAAATGTCCACATTTGCATTCAGGCTCTCACAGAGGCGAGCAATACGTCCAGAGTAAATAAAAGTTAAATAAAGCAGATATAAAAAGAACGGCTCATTTACAGGATGTGTCCGACAGCCTTGTGAGGAGCCATCGTGAGTCAAACTAGACATTAGCCATTGTAGAGCTACTAGTCAGACAGGCACGGCAGATGTTTTCAGACAAATGAGCTTTTGTGGTAGAGCTGAGAGCGGAGCTGCATTGGGAAAGGAAAGGGGGAGGGATCCAGAAACACAAAGGAACGAGGTACAGCATTGATTCTCTCCATACCACAATGTATGGCTCCTGCATGCTTACAAGGAGTGGGACTGAACCGCTGGAAACCGGCCTGTAGGGCACATTATACAGCAGGCGTGCACGCTGGTCCAGCTGATAGCTGACTCACCAAAGAGAACTGGGTTTCTAAAAGCACTTTAGAAAGTAACATGATGATCATTATTTTGCCCCAAAAACTCTCAAAAGTTTAACAATAGTTTACACAATAACAATTGAAATGCATCAGGCATGTGCCAATATAAAATTTTCAGATCACAGCTTACAATATTATCACGATATTGTATCTTTAAAAATATACGTTTAAAGATTGGGGCTGCATCATATATATCATTTGTTTCTCGTTATTGTTATGGCCTTTGAAATAATTGATATCTCAGTGGGCTGCAATATGCAAATAAGTCCCCTAACAAACCACATAGAGTCTTCTGAAAGCCTTCTGACCATCTCACTCATGTGGGCATGTGTAAAAAAAGTCGACACGGCGTGTAAAAAATGTAACAGGACAGAAGGGCTCATGTTTAGGTACAGAGTTTGCTGCTACATCTCTTCTCCGAGTTTATCGATGGATTGCTGGTCCACGTTTTAGGTTTATATGTATCTAATACCCGCGATACGCTAGTTGCCGTTTTCCCCGAGCGGCTTCTGCACAACAATGGGACCAGTCAGTCAGTGAAAATGCCTCTTCTAGGCCGGCCTGTAATATCAGCAACGAGATGAAGGCAGAGGCCGCGGTTCTCCGCTCAATGCGATGGTGCAGTGAGAGCACTGGTGATTTGTCCCCATTACAATCCCATCACCCAGCTCTATATTAATCTGTCTATCCAGTCAAAGTTTGTTTACTGTGTTATTGCAGGAACAGCAGCTCAGACCTGCGGAACAGCAGTGTGCACCGAAAAGAGAAACACAATCACTCGCTATTGCACAGATTCTCATTTGGCATCAACACTGCAATATGTGTCTTCATAACTCCAGGAGATTCTCTTCCATTAAAACTACAGTATTAAACTGCTACAGCCTTGAGTTTCTGCTTCTGCCGAAAAGGACCGAAAAATAAAAGCAGCTAATTACACCGATAGCTCCTTTACCAGAACGTTATTTCTGCAATTCAAAACGCATGCAGTCCAGTCACAGGTTTTAACCGGCAGGCGGTTTATCTTTTCAGATTACTGAAATATCACAATGTTAGCTGTGTTTCACCGTAACCTTAGCAAGCATCACATTCCGGACACAAATCAGTGTCATCATACGTTATAACTTTTAGCGTGCTGTTCGGGTTACGTTTGTTTTTTCCACTATTGCTCTCTAGTTTATCAGCTTACCTAAAGGGGGATCCGGAACTAGCAGTAACTATTTTTCTGGTGGAACACAACACCGTTAGCTGATTAACTTTAACCACGGAGCGACTTCTGGCAATGTGCGAACACAAATACGACATGACCAGCAGTTCACTTACACTTGTAAACAACTCATCAGTCAGAGCAACAGTTCAAGTTCAAGTAGGTTTTTATTGTCATTTCTCCATATACCTCGTATACATTGAAATGAAATGTCGTTTCTACA
>JAOUQW010033104.1:0-20093 GCA_028565825.1 Olivaichthys viedmensis | reverse complement strand
GAGATTGAAATGTTGTGCATGGAGGAAGATCCTCAACAAGTGTTACCAACTTTGTTAGACATTACAGGAAGAGACTCAGTGCCTAAAACTATGCAGGGTATGCTAAAAAGTTTACTCATTGCATGTGTTATTCATCTACAGATGGGTGAGAAATGAAAGGAAGGACCTAAATAAATGCTCCACATCCACAGGTCACGAGGGGTCACGAGGGGTCACTGAACGGTTTGATGAGGATGTTAATGATGTAAATCATATGCTCTGGCCTTCACAGTCTCCAGATTCACAACCCAACTGAACACCTGTGGATGATTTTGGAGTGACGTGTTAGACAGCGGCTCTCCACCACCATCATCAAAATACCAACTGAGGGAACATCTTTAGGAAGAACGGTTCTCCATTAGTTCCTCCAGTACAGTTCCAGAGACGTGTAGAATCTACACCAAGGAGCATTGAAGCTGTTCTGGATGCTCGTCACAGCCCAAAAATCTCACTGACACACTTCATGTTGCGTTTTCCTTTATTTTGTCACCTGTCTTTATATATTTTTTGCTCGTTTTAATGAAGGGTGCCAATATTTCTGGAACTAGCTGTAATTC
The DNA here is from genome assembly GCA_028565825.1 of Olivaichthys viedmensis. NCBI lineage: Eukaryota > Metazoa > Chordata > Actinopteri > Siluriformes > Diplomystidae > Olivaichthys > Olivaichthys viedmensis. Next base: position 19,497 of record JAOUQW010033104.1, on the reverse strand, counting down.
AAATAAAGTTTCTTAATTTCCAGTGAAACTGTCACTCACCACAAGAATAGCAAAGTACGTAAGGTGGTTGCAGCTGCACTCTGTCTCCACTGTGCTGAGGTGCACTGTTGTGCAACCTGTCTCCCTCCACATGACCTCATTATCTACAGAGGAATAAAAGCAGTTAAATGAAACACCATTATGAATTATGCTTTATCAGAGCTAAACATTGTTTGCACTGTTGTTTGGAAATGTTAAATGCTGTACAGTGCGATGAGGTTTTACCTTTTCTTGTGTCCCAGGAAACACATTTTCTCGTCTGATTTTCCTGTTGAGAAACAAAAAAACATGTCAGCTAGTAAACAACAGGAAGGAATAAAAAGCCACAAGTGGACACATCCAGTGTATGTGGCTGCAGAACGATCAGTGTTATTCAACAGTAAAAACACACACGGTCCTGTTTGCTGTCTTTCATTTCTCACATAAAACTTTCTCAACCTTCAAATAAACTTTGAAGTGGTTATCACTTTAACTGTATGACAGGAAGAGAGAGAGAAAAGTGTCACCTCCTGTTCGGAAAAGGTGCTATAATCATATGTATATGTGAACCAGTGGCATGCAGTCAGGCCCTTCTAACCCTTCAGAGAATGACGAAAAAGATTGTATAAACATAATTAATTAATAACGTAAAATCAAAAACATCAACCAATTGAAATAGGCTACTTCTTGGCTACTATAGGACGCATGCGTGTCTGAGAGTGGAAAAGGGCTGTGGTACTAACTAATAAAAACAGCTTATTAGTGTGGCTTCAGGGGCTCGCTGCTGTGCACGTGCCTACTCGCCCCTTCTGATGCTATTTTGAAGGGTTCTGTAATGTAAGTCTGTTACCAAAATGACAGGACATCCGACCAATTAAATGTATGATTTTCACGGGACGATCTTAAACGTCACTGTCTGTGCACATGCTGGCTTTTAAGCCGGGCTTCAGTCGGGAAATGGTGACGAGCAGGCAGCGCTCAGTTTGTGCAGTTTTATGCGCTGAAAACTTTAATAGAAGATTATGGACATGAAGGACGCTGTTGGCTCTGTTCAGTTAGAGCTGTTTCTGTTACCAGTGCGTTTTTGTGATCATTTCTCTCTCTCAGTGAAAACCTAGTTTGCCGTTGGATTCAAACTCGTGAAACAAATTTGTTGGTGACGGCAATATCGTGTCTAAATCGCGCAGTGAAAGCCCAGCTTAAGACGAACCATAGAAGTATGTCTGGCTTACAGAAGGGGTACCCGCTTTATGTACTGCACGCCACTGATGTAAACAATAAACAGGAGAGAGAGTGTGTGTGTGTGTGTGTGTGTGTGTGTGTGTGTAACAATGGCACGTAATGTTCATACACATAACACACTTACCATTAGGCCTGAGTGATGGAACTTGATTCTTACAGGATCCCTGAGGTTTGTGATAATCTCATTTTCCACAGAGATCCCAACAACGTCTTCTAAAATCCTGTGAGAACTCTTCTGCAAACAGAGCCACAATATACAGTCAGCTCCAGAATTATTGGCACCCTTGGTAAAGATAGGTTAAAAACGATTATGACAAAAAATGTCTGTGGTTAATTAGCTTAATCTCACTCTGAAAATGACAGAGATCTAACCTCTAATTGAATTAAATAAACTTTATCCCAAAAAATTTTTTTTAACAAAACCAGATGTGTCACAATTATTGGCACCCCTGCATTTAGTACTTTGTGCAACATAACAGCACTAGGTCTTCTCCTATAACGCTTGATGAGATTGGAGAACACAGAGCGAGGAATCTGAGACCACTCCTCAATCTAGATCCTCCAGGGTTCAAGATCCTCTCTTGTGGACTCTCCAGCTCAGCCCACAGGTTTTCACTGGGGTTTAGGTCAGGGGACTGAGGTGGCCATGTCAAAAGCTTGATTCTGTGCTCATTAAACCATTGTTGTGTGGATTTGGATGTATGTTTTGGATTATTGTGCTGCTAGAAGATCCAACCACGACCCAGTTGTAGCTTCTTGGCAGAGACAGCCAGATTTTCCATGATGGAGTCCATGATGCCGTGTATCCTAACAAGGCTCCAGCGCCTTTGGTGGAAAAACAGCCTGACAACATCACAGATCCTCCACTATACTGTAGAACCATAGAACCATCTTTTCTGTAGAACCATCCCTTATTTTACGCCAAACCCGAGTGTTTGTTGTTCTTTTCGGATAAGTTGTTGTTGTTGGTTTTTTTATTTTCTTATATATTTTATCAATTTATTTCAATAAATGTACTTCAATTAAAGGTTAGATTTCTGTCATATTTTCAGTGTGAGATGAAGCTTATTAACCACAAATAATTTTTTGAACTCATATTTACCAATAATTTGCCAATAATTCTGCAGCTGACTGTATATAAACCAATGCTGTGTAGATTAATGAATAATAGGATTTATTGTTGTGAGAAAATACCACCATACCTGGAAAAATGCACTGTTCTTGTAGTAGGTACAGACCACTTTGGATATCTTTCTATTTGCAGATTTGAGGCTGGCGGGCAGGTGCACTAACGGCATCCTCTCTGGTGGCACACTCTTCGGCGCCTGGAGCAACAATTACATTTATTTACAGCAACATTTATACATTTAAATTCAACTGTGCAAATGAATAAATAAAAAAGACAGATGTAGATCAAAGACTCTTACAATCAGAGTGACATTGTATCCCGCAAAGTCGTCTTTCATCTCGACCACAGCGCTCTGAACACACGGCAGATTCACACGGCCCACCGCTGCTGACCTCATCACTGCGTCCTCTATCCTATATACACATATTATTAGACCGATATTATAATAATATAGTTATAGATAGATAGGAATGTGTCATGATGTAGACGGGTTGGTGGACACAAGCGCAGAGCCGTTTTCAACATACAAGTAAGCATTTATTCTATCGACACACGTACAGAAACTACACGTAACATTAAAAAATGTTAGGGCATGACGAGGGCATGTCCCGTAATGTGCAATCAAACACAAACAAAAGCTTGTAGTCACGCGCACAGCCACGCACGTGACAGAACCCCCCCCCCCCACAAAAGCAGGCGCCCGCAAGGGCCCGTGGGGCCAACATCCATGTCCGGGAGAGCGCTCGGTGGCCGGTACCGCACGGGGGACCGAACTCCCCCCCCCGCGCGGCCCAGGAGTGGCTTGCTGACGTCCTTTCCGGGATCGGGAGGCGGGGCGACGTCAGGGGATTTCAGCCACGTCTCCTGCAGCGCCAGGGAATTCGGCTGTGCCTCCTGCGGTGTCAGGGAATTCGGCCGCGCCTCCAGCAGCATCAGGGAATTGAATTCGGCCACGACTCCTGCGGCGTCAGGGTAATCGGTCACGCCTCCTGTGGCGTCAGGGCACTCTGCCACGCTTCCTGCGGTGTCAGGGCATTCGGCCATGCCTCCTGTGGTGTCAGGGCACTCTGCCACGCCTCCTGCGGTGTCAGGGCATTCGGCCACGCCTCTTGTGGCGTCAGGGTAATCGGTCACGCCTCCCGTGGCGTCAGGGCACTCTGCCACGCCTCCTGCGGTGTCAGGGCATTCGGCCACGCCTCCTGCGGTGTCAGAGCATTCAGCCACACCTCCTGCATTGGGTCTTACAGGCAAAGAAGCCACACCTTCTGCATTGGGACTTACAGGCAGAGAAGCCACGCCTCCTACATTGGGTCTTACAGGCAGAGAGGCCACACCTTCTGCATTAGGTCTTACAGGCAGAGAGGCCACGCCTCCTGCATTGGGTCTTACAGGCAAAGAAGCCACACCTCCTGCATTGGGACTTACAGGCAGAGAAGCCACGCCTCCTACATTGGGACTTACAGGCAGAGAGGCCACGCCTCCTGCATTGGGTCTTACAGGCAGAGAAGCCACACCTCCTACATTGGGACTTACAGGCAGAGAAGGCAGAGAGGCCACGCCTCCTGCATTGGGTCTTACAGGCAGGCCTTCTTCGCCGGAAAACTGTGTGTGCATGCAGGGTGTTAAGGAGCTCCTGAACTACTTGAACTGAATTTAACCTTGAATTAAAAATGTAATTAAATGATATCACTCTCAGTAGAGCTGTAGTGATTAAGTGGAAGTGTCCAGGGGAAGTGTAGGTCTCCGGATTAGAACAGAAGAGCTGTCATGGTGTGGGTTTTACAGCAGGGAGGTTTGAGCAGAGAGACTTCATCAAGCGGTTATTGTGTCAGTCTGTGTGTGTGTGTGTGTGTGTGTGTGTGTAGCCCACTCTCACCTCAGCACCCCAGAGCACACACGACAGGCCCAGAATAGACAGACAGAGCAGGACAAAACAGGAGCGAGTGTTAATTCAGCAAATACTCTCACACTATCACGTCTCTCTCTATTCCCTCTCTTCCTTTCTCTTTCGCTGCGTCCCATAAATCTTCTTAAACAGAACGGATACTGTGTCGTGAAATTCAATCGATACAGCACACACACTCATTTACACACACACACATATAGAGAGACGGAAAGATAAAGAGGCTAAAAACATTCATTCATTCGTTTATCTCCAGTAGCCACTTTATCCTGGTCAGGGTCTCTGTGGATCCGGAGTCTATCCCGGGAAACACTGGGCACAAGGCAGAATCTAGAGTCGCCAATCCACCTACAAGCGTGGCTTTGGACAGTGAGAGGAAACCGGAGAACCCAGAGAAAACCCACACAGACACGGGGAGAACGGATGGAAACGGTAATATCAGCACGTCGGACAGCTCCCCGAAGATAAACAAATGCACATGAACACAAAACAGAGGAAAAGGACAACCACACACTTTACCCTCACTCATAGCCAGTGGGCTTTTCTTTGATATGTTAGCTAATGTTCGTGAACTATTTTTTTAAATTGTAGCTCCCCACTTGAGCCTGGACTTCAAATGCAAGCGACGGCAAAAGTTGGAAAGATTGAACACTAAACCGGACGGAACCTTGCGGTACCCTGCAGACATGCTATTCACACAATGCTAAACTGGCAGCCATAAGCTTTCCTTATTTGTTAGCCTCATAGTTCCATCGCAAACTGTAGACACCAAACATGTATTGGCTGATTGATTAAAGGGGGTCTCTGTGTACGTTAGATTTTTGGTGGAACTATCCCTTTAACGTCTGTGTGCTTGTCATGCTGGTGGTGAACATCACTGTTTGTGTTCCGACTTTGTCGACTTTGTTGTGTATCAGATCCACTCATGAGCTGTCAGTCTGCACGGATGCCTACGAGCTGCTAATGAGGTAGAGGTGTGTGTGTGTGTGTGTGTGTGTATGTGTGTACAGATATTTAAAGGCCTGTTGGTGCGTCTTTGATGTGTCTCGTCCCAGTTTTAGTTTTGAGCGAGTTGCACTGATAACCAAACTCTCTCTGTTACTGTGTCTCTCTGTCTCTCTCTGTTACTGTCTGTCTCTCTCTCTGTTACTGTCTGTCTCTCTCTTTGTTACTGTCTGTCTATCTGTCTCTCTCTCTGTTACTGTCTGTCTCACTCTCTCTCCTCATTATTCTGTAGAGAAACCAATCGTCCAGCTCACACTCTCTCAATCTGTCTGTCTTTGTTCTGCTGCCTGTCGCTATGCCTCTGGGTGTTGTGTTGATCTGAAGCCTCCATGTAAACCTGTCTATCTCTGTCTTTGTGGCCTGCCTTCTGTCTGTTTGTCTGTCTGTCTGTTTATCTGTTCATCTCTCCATCTGCCTTGTCACACACTCTACTTCTACATCTCTTTGATCCATCCATGTCTGCCTCTCTATCTGTCTGCCTCTGCATTTCTCTGCCCGTCTGTCTGTCTGCCTCCCTCCCCCAGTCTGTCGCTCTATCTGTCTGTATTTACATCTGCCTCACACAGTCCACACAGCCAATCCATACACAACCTTTACACCGCAGACAAGCAGGAAACCTTTTTGTATAATAATTTTAACTAACAGCTAACAGCCGGAGTAGTAAACATGACAACACGCTCCAGAAATGAAAAAATACTACCAATGAATGCTCATTTAGTCTGTTGGAATGTGTGTATTCCTCTGACACACTTTTCATGCTAACACTTGTTTAGACTTAGGCTTGCTGCTACCCAGTGGTCATAGTTCTGTGAGCATCTTCTTCTAAATTCAAGGTCAGGTGTGAATAAATACACGGCGCTGTTCGTCTGTTCATTTATATTAAATTTTATACACAAAATCAAACAGTTGGCGATCCAGCCAGGAGTGTCAAAAGCTGGTAATCAAAAATCATCTTTCTACAATAACTTCTGATTGGTTGGACGTAGTTCAGGCATATCATATAAAATATATAAATTCAGGACTGAACCATTCAGAAATCAAGGCAGCGGAAATATGACAATCGGGACGATCCACAGATTACCGTGTAACATAGAAAGGACTTTGGAATGGACTGAAGTAGTCCTCTGAATATGGGACATTCCACTTTTACAGTGCATGACATACTCTATTGTTTTGGGAGGCTATAAATAGGGTCATGGCGAGCATTGTGCAAGAACAATAAGCTTCTGTTTCAGATTTCATGCCATGGTTCAGAATAGTAGTTTGGTGGTTAAGGGTCCCTCAGTGGTTAAGGGTCTTTAATTTTCTTGTGAGGGCAAATCCCAGAACAGTCAGAGAGCCTTTAGCAAAACACTTAATTATTTTTAAGGCCCTTACCCTCAAATGCTTAGCTCTGTGCTTGGATTGGACTCTGCCTTACTGGTAAGTCGCTTTGGATAAAAGCATCTGACAATCTATAATTGTTTCCAAACCACAAGCTGGCCGTCATTTCATTAACCAGTTCAACAAGAAAGCGAGAGAATGCAGAAAGAACAAACACTGCTATTAACCTGTGCTCATTAAAGAGTATAGGATTTTAATTTAAAGAGGTCCTTACAAATCGAGAGGTTGCAGAAGTCATGACATCAGTCTCTAATTGCCATTTATCACTGTGTAACAACCGCCATGCCCCCATCATGCACAGATGATCAATTTCACCTGCGACTTGTCAACTTTACCTATTTAAATGGATTGTCAGGTATTGAGTCTTTGTGCCATTACAACAGAGGCTTTGGTCCTTTTTCCTACAAAAAAGCCAATATGTCTGGTGTCTGATGTTTGCCTCTTCAGTTTTGCTAAAGTAGCTAACAAGTAATGGAAGTTTGTCTTTTTTTCCTTTACTCAATTTGGTATAATTCCTTCTCCTATGGGGGATATGGGAAAAGCACCTCCCAATGTTTGAAGGTGGAATTGTAGCAGAAAGCTGGAAGTGATGCAGATTATAATATAGTTCTACTTTGAACTTTAATGCATAAATATGGACCCTCCCTGCTATTTTACAAAATTACCTGCTTAAAAGTGAGATTATGTAGCTTAAGCTAGGTAACTCCAGTGCAAAACTATGCAGACACCAAACATGTCTCGGCTGATTGACTACATTTGGGGTAAAGGGGACATCGCGTACATTCATTTTTTGCCAAACTGTTCCTTTAAGCCATAGCCAGCATCCCTGGTGTAAGTGTAAAACTCTTGATTTCACCAATGGATGGTTATGGGATTCAGTTAGGATGAGGGTTGCCATTTTCCTTCCCCTTGAAAAAAAATCCCCCCAACCCACCCAGGTTAGTGTGGATCCGGTGCCGAGCCTGCCAAGACACCAGCGCTGAAGAGCTCTCAAGGACTGGCAGTGTTCAGTTTGTGTGTGTGGGATGGTGTGTGTGGCAGCGGGTATGTATCTGTATGTGTGGCGGCACACGCTAAGTGTGTGTGTGTGTGCGTGTGCGTGTGTGTGTGTGTGTGTGTGTGCAGTCCAGATGGCTCCATGCTTACTTCCTGCTGCCAGTCTTATGACCAATTCTGCAGCTAAATACAAAAATGCAGTGAGCTCGTGAAATACGACTATTTCATCAGTTTAAAAAAATAATACAGAATGGTCAAATTATATTTCAGTAATATCAGGTGTTAAAGTTGGTTTAAGCTTTTGTGAAACCTTGTGTGTGTGCCTAGTCACAGTTGCTAAGCCACGATTGGTCAATCGCTGTTTAGGTGCGGGTTTTAGTGAAGATTTTGAACATTGGTAATGTGACTCTAGATCAGTTTTAATGCGCATCTAGCTCACATGTTTCAAGTTTGATCCAATGCCAAGGTACGACAATTACCACACTCCAGCATACGCACATGCTGCCTGTGGGGACACGGTAGTATATAGGAAGTTGTAACAGGTGAAAGCGCGTTTTGTTGTTGGTTCAAACGACGGCGTCAGGCTCCACATTCTCCTTCCAGGAATTTTATGCTTTTCGGGCACAACATGAGGAGTCATACTGTCACGGTGTGGGTGCGCAGGAGCGCGGACACAAGCGTGAAGCCACTTTGAACAAACAACATCTTTATTTCATAGAACCGGGTTTTAAACATAAACTATACACGCCGCGACAGGCGTGGTGAACACTCAAACATCGGAAGACAACACAGGACGGTAACAAGCGGGTATTTAAACACTTAGAAATCAAGGGAAGACAGACGAGGAACAGCTGGGAACATTTAACATACTTCACGTGACAGGAGAACAAACAAAAACAAAAGCGCGTGGTCGCTCATGTGGCTGCCGTCGCCATGGCTACCGCCACGCTGTATCACGCGCACAGCCGCACGCGTGACACAGACAGGTGGGGGTACAAGCGCACGGCGTATCTCTGATACCAAACAGCGGAAAAGTCGAAGCTCTCGCCAAGTCCGGCCCCATCCATACGTCACTACTGATCAATCTCTGAGTGGCACATTCGTTTCCATGTCGTAGAATGACTTCTGGACAGCCACGCCCTCTAACCGCCCCTGACCACCCTCTGAAGTGCTTTTCGGCAGCATTTAAAGCAGCCTTAAGTACTCAACAATTTACACTGTGTGTTACGAGCGATGTGTGTTACTTTTTAAATGAAATTTATACACAGCATCAGTATCACAACAACTGCAGCTGCTTCTCTTCATATGAAGAACATGTGAGCCGTGAGCGTTTACCTCGAGTTCATCTGAGTGCAAATTCAATCTGCATTTCACCAATAAGAGCATTCCACTGAGCCTCACTGTCCTCATTCATCTCTCTCTCTCTCTCTCTCTCTCTCTCTCTCTCTTTCTACCATTTCCCCTCGTCTTTATTCTTTCCTGTTCTCATTTTCTCTCTCTACTGAATCAATGTCTGGAAGAGAAAAATAAGAGTGTGAGGAAGAGAAATGAGATAGATTGAGTGATGTTGCAAAAAAGTGATAGAGTAGGAGAGAGAGAAAAAAGAGAGCTAAAGTAAGTCCACCCATCCACCCATCCATCCATCTATCCATCCACCCATCCGCCCACCCATCTACCCATCCGCCCACCCATTACCCATCCACACATCCACCCATCCACCCATTCACCCACTCATCTACCCATCCACCCACCCATTCACCCACCCATCTACCCATCCACCCATCCACACATCTACCCACACATCTACCCATCCACACATCCACCCACCCATCTACCCATCCACACATCCACCCACCCATCCACCCATTCACCCACCCATCTACCCATCCACCCATCCACACATCTACCCATCCACACATCCACCCACCCATTCACCCACCCATCTACCCATCCACCCATGCTTTCTGATTGGTCAGATACAGTAAAATCGCCCGATGGTTTTGGCAACTGGCAATGGTCGCAGGTACTAGAATTCTCAGTGTGGTTCTAGAATATCATTTAGAATATAAAATATTGAATATAGAACATCAATATCATCCATCTTTTTTACCACATATCTTTCTATCCTTCATTCTCTCTCACACTCTTTTCTTACTCATTCTATTTTCCTTCACCACTCCCCATTTCGCTCTTTGCTCTTCTCCTTGTTTCCCATCTTCTCTCATCCTAATTACCCCTCTATCTCTTCCTCCATCCATCTTTCTTTGCCCCACACCTCTCCCTCCCTTTCTCAGTCTGTGCATCTTTCTTTACCTCTCTCTCTCTCGGAGTGGAGGATGATTGCAGGAAGCTGGTGTGATCTATAAATAGAGCCTGGGCCGATGGCGGAGTGCTCGCAGTGCTGCATGTTGGAGGGGAGACCACTGAAGTGTGACCACCTCTCTCTCTCTCTCTCTCTCTCTATCCCTCCATCCCCTCTCTCTTTAACCACATCCTTCTCCTTTGCACTTATCCTTCCATCCCTTTGCAGATTTAATGGGGAGCTCCTCCTTTCTCACCGTCTCTCCACCCACTAAATTTGACTCTCTCTCTCTCTCTCTCTCTCTCTCTCTCTCTCTCCATCTCTCTACTCTTTCTCTCTCTCTTTAAACATTGATCTGTCAGGCTGCACTGTCTCTCCATCTCAGAGTGGTTCTGTCTTCTTCCATCCTCATCTGTCACACACAGAACCGCAGACGCCTCTCTCTCTCTCTCTCTCTCTCTCTCTCACTCTCTTTTCTCAGTGTGTGTGTGTTCAGTCTCCATGTCTCTCCTCTATAAGGTCTCTGCACTATGTGGGTCACATTCCTTTGAATTAGTGACAGGGAGTGAAAGAACATGGGATGCCGTACATGTGAGAGAGAAACACAAATGTGCGTAGGTTTGTGTGTGTGTGTGTGTGTGTGTGTGTTTTAAGTCTCCACTTCTCTCCTCTATGAGGTCTCTGCACTATGTGGGTCACGTTCCTTTGTAAAAAGAGTAATTTTACGACCTCTTAAGTGCTACACTTAGCGCCTGGGAGAAAGGCTGACGACCAGTCGAAAACACACACACATACACACACACACACACACACTTCTATATACACATACACAACAAGTCAAACACACAACATACAGTAGCTAAAGCACCAATTAACATGAGCTGTGCACTGCAAAAAACGATTTCCTATAAAGTGCAAACATCTTAAATATAGGCAAATTTATCTAATATTGATTATTATGATCTTATTATAAAAGCATTATAAGATTATTAAGCTTATTTCTAGAAATTGTGTTATTCTGTTGGTAGATAATTTTGCTTCTTTTATGCATTTATTTCTTGAAACAAGCTACATTTGACTATTTCAGAAATATCTTTAATGGTGTTATAATTTGTTTAAAATAACCACATAATGAGAAATATTAGATAAATTTGCCTTCATTTAATATGTTTTCACTTGTTAGGATATTTTTTATATACATTATTTTTGCAGTGTGAGTGGATGATACACACAGATTGTGTTATTCTGGTTGCATGCATGTTCTTTTAATGCATTAACCGTGTACTAAAAGTGACAAGAAATGCACCAGAATTAGCTGCGAACAAATTTCCATCTGCAGTCCCTGGACAGGTAAACATTCAGCTAGAGCTTATTTACTACTTCATTTTGTGACTCAATTCATTTGCATGAACAGTAATTGTCATTATATTTTTTCACATTTTGTCCTAGTTACAGTCCAAATACTTAAAACATGATCTATCTTTCTATCCAACTCTCGATATCTTTCAGGCAGGGAATGTTGGAATGCAGTGATGTAGAAAAAGAGTAAAAAATCTTGACAAGTGAGAGTAGTCACATGATGAAATTCCGCTCTCCGATTGGACAGATATGGAATAGCTCAAACTTGTGCTGTCTGGCAACAATTGCAGGTTCTAGAATTCCCAATGTGGTTCTAGAATGTTGATGGAATTGTTGGAATATCAGATGTGTAACTCTTTATTATGAAACATTCTAAACACGCTGGGCGTAAAGCGTGCCTTTTCAGGCGTGCACTTTTCAGCTGCCTACGGTTTCAGTGGGCCACACTTAATTTCATCCTGTCAGTACAGCCCACACACACACACACACACACACACACACACACTACTCCCCCTCACTCTGTATCAACCAGGCAGGATTTACTCCAACACCGGTTTCTCGCAGAGGAGAGAAATGAGAAGGAATGTTCAGGATTCTTCATCCCTGATCCTCAGAATAAATAACACGTTCATATAGCAATTCTAGAAAATAACAATATATATTTATATGTATTCATTTATTTCTAGTCACCAGCATAAACCTAAATCACTGAGTGACCATGGCTTATTATGTTCATAATAACATTCTGTGTTTACCATTAATGCAGTTTGAGTATTAACATTTATGCATATAATATGCAAATCAATTATTTTCAAATTTTGATTGACAGGAGATGAAAGACATGACGGATTACAGAGGGTAAATTTTCTATTTCTCTCTCTCTCTCTCTCTCTCTCTCTCTCTCCCGAAGTCGAACGGCACACACTCCTGACACCATCAAGGCGACAAGACCGAAAACTACCGGCACACACCATCAGGAGTGAGCTGACATCTCTCCATCTCTCCCTCTATCCTCCTTTATCTCTTTCTCTGCCTATCCCTCCTCTCGCCCTCTCTAAAACTTCAGTCAGTCTCTCTGTCACTGGCAACAACTCAGCTACACTTCCTCCCATCTTTTCATCCTCTCCATCTCTCTCCATCTCTCTTTCTCTATCTCTATCTCAAGCCTAAACCCTGACCACACATCAGCTTTATGTTCTCTCTTTTCGTGCATTGATCCACAGGATTACAACTCTACACCCGAGGCATGTGCAAACGTGCTGAATTACGAGAATGATTCAGTACACTGATTCCCTGAATCTGTTGTATGGAAGTGATTCTGATTCATAGAAGTGATCCATTTCAAAAGTGACTCTGATTCTGACGCACTGATTCCCTAAATCTGGTCAAGTGTGCTTCATGATAATATCATGACATTGTATTGTTTAAAAAAAAAAACAATACAATACATTATTAAATAAATGATTCCCAGGGTTCAGTGTTCATCACTCACGCTAAAAATGTGTCGTTATCCCACAGTCTTGATCATAAGATCTCACACTGGCGTCAGACAGACGGAGAGACTCCAGTCCTCCAAAACCCCAAAATGACCCTGGATCTCTCTCTTTCATGCCAGCAACACCTGTGTAAAGTGTCTACCCAGAATGCCTTTCTCTCCCTGCACCTGTCTGGGCCAGACCCTGCAGGCTCCATTTCATTTCTCTCGTTTCCACACAGGAGATTTAAAGCAGTGGATCTTATTCTCACCCTCCTGTACCGTCCTCGAGACACGCTAAAACAATCTAACGCTCTGACACACTCTCTGTGCACCCACACACACCTTCATAACACACACACACATACACACCTTAGTACTATGAGCAGATATGCACCGAGTTCCAATCAGAAAGTAGCTCCCTAGATAGGCAGCATTTTGGGGCAGAATTATCACACTCTCAAGTTAAAGACCGTCCCATTCGAAAGGGAGCTGTTGCCCCTCTGAGCTCCTTAATATGGCCAAATTTGAAGGCAGCATCGCATGTGTCCTTTCACAGGAAGAAGCCAATCGAATGACATTGCAAACGACCGACCAACCACAGACCGTTGTTTTTATGTGACGTACACTCAAAGTGCAAATAACCAATGAGATGTAGCCTGCACAACTCGGATGCTTGTGGCCAGCCAAGTCTGCAATATTATGGAGCATTCGGCAGGACCTCGTCAACTCGGAAATGACCTAGTTTACCACCAGGAAATTGTACTCGAACCGCCGACAAAGTGCTGAATACCAGTCGTAAACCCGACTTTTATGAGTTATGACGTATCGCAGAGCTTCACGTTGTTTTACACACGTGGGTGATGACCAGCAAACAGACAAATGTGCCAGGTTAACGGTAAATATACGCATATAGCTTTAATTTCTCTATAATAATGTGTGCAGCCTACATGCTTGTATTAATTAGATGGTTAGATGGTCCAGCTTCCAGTGGATATCCCAGTGGACATGCGTGTTGTTCACGTGATAAATTTACCAGTTACCGATGAGCACCCGAACGCAAACACCTGCTACATACAACTTGGTTCACATCATTATTTTCCGAGTTTACGAATTGACGAGGACCGCCGAATGCACCATTAGTCAGACAGCCAGTGGGCGGAGCTTTTGAGGCTAATACTGCTAATACTTCACAGCTTAATGTTGCGTTCACATTCGGAAGGTCAGACTTTCTCGAAAGCGCTGTTGGAATTCCATGACGTTATTTTAACATGGCCGCGCCCATAGTACAAAATAAGAATGAGAAAGATCCGCATGTTCAGCCTTTTACGCAGACTTTCATATTTCTATTTGTGTCTGATTTGCTTTAAGATCACTAAACACAGGAGAATAGTTGAAAGGTTCATTCTTTAGGTGCAAAATCTTTAATCAAACTTTTCTCTGGCTTTTTTAAAAGCTATCCGAGAGCTTTTTATATCAACACAGAAGCTAAACAAGCACTAGACTACTGTGAACGTCCATTTTTTCTAAACAGCCGAGTTCACGTGAGCGCTCTGAGGTGGGAAATAGGAAGGGCTGAGTCGAGTTCTCAGGTGTCATGAATGCAGCATAAGTAGGTAGCTTTTAGCCACTAACTTGCTAGCCACTAAAGTGAATTTGCTGGTTAGCTAGCTAGCTATGATATTCAGTGAACAACAGTCTAGTTGTGTTCAGCAGCAGCTACTATTTTAGGATCGATTCTTAGGTAAACCCTATAAAGCAGGAAGCACTCGTCACACAAGTGGTTATGATGCATGATGGTGCTGAAGAGTGTCCAGAATGTGCTGCTTGTCGAGGGTCCTTTTCGGTTAAAATGCTTCCCAATGAGACAGAGACAGAGCTGCCTTTAGAGAGAGTTAGAGAGAAAGAGCAAGTCCAGATGTACAATTTAATACAAATATCATATCTTTTTCTCTCTCTCTCTCTCTCTCCCTCAAGATCTCAAGAGCAGTGTCCATATTTTCTCCAGTTAACACTGAAGTCAGACTCAGCGGTCTCTTTATCTTTTTTACTCTGTCACCCTTGCTCTTTCTCTCTATCTGTTAACTGTCAGGCTCTTTATTCCTCTCTCTCTCTCTCGCTCTGTCAGATCAGGTGATCTCTGTTCAGTCTCAGCTCTTTCTCAGGTACACCACTCTGTCCGACCCTCTGGCCTTTACATCTTTTATACTCCACATCAGCAGCAGAATATCAGCAACTAACACATGACAGGTCGAGTCCAACGTCTTAAACACTCAGTCTGAGTCCATCATCATCATCAAGTTATCAAAGTTTGTCCCATTATTCTTATTGGCTGAGAGCTGTAGTGACAATGACACTATAAACAACTCAGGAGTTCATCGTTAAGAGACGACCGTTAAAATGATCAATCTGGCAACAAAGGAAATGTACACAGAAATCATGATAATGTCCATCTTAATCTTACCTCTGTGAGGTGTGGGTTGGGGTTGAAGCCGCACTGGTTGCACACCATGGAGCGACACTGTGTGCAGGTGTTGCAGTTCGGCTGTCCGTCTGTGACACCCGTCAGGTCGGCCGTCTTACACACCGGGCACAGCTTACTGCTGGGCATTGGGGCGATCTGAGGCACCGAGTAGGGCGATTTAGGGCCACCCGCGTCCCCCTGAGGGCTCTTCCGGGCGGCGTGGCCCTGATCAGGCCCACCGCCAACCGAACCCCCCGGTTTGGGCCCATTGCTGGGGTCTGTGTGGATGGGTTTGCCTTGGATACTGTAGGACAAAATAAAAAAAGATGCAAAACGGAAATCAGGAAATCATTCTACTGAATCAGAATCCTTTTTCATCAACAGACTCAGAGAATCAGTGGACTGAATCAAGATTAATATTAATGGGAAAATCACAAACTCAGAATCACATTCAATATGAATCACTTTTTTTTAACAGTGTACTGAATCCGAATCACTCTTATTCACCAGGGATTCGAAATTGGTGTACTGAATCAGAATTACTTTTAATATGAATCACTTTTATTTACTAGATTAATAGAGTTAGAATTACTTTTAATATTGGTGTACTGATTTAGGATCACTTTTATTCGCCAGAGTCAGGGAATCAGTGTACTGAATCAGAATCACTTTTATTTACCAGAAGTCCAAGAATCAGTGAACTGATTCAGAATCGCATTTATCCAACAGAGTCGAGGAATCACTGTACTGCATCAGCATCACTTTGAATAGGAATTACTTGATTTAGCAGGTCAGGGAATCAGTGAATTCAATGAGAATCACTTTCATCCAATAACATTGATTTATGTTTTTCGGTTTGATTAATACGATGTGAAATAACATAATTGGCCACTTAAATTTGATCCCCTTGTGTCATGTTTGCAGCTACTAAAGCTCCCCTGTAGCTCCTACACGCCACGCTGTAGGCTTAAAAAATGACAGAGGCTAAATTAATCTATCAATGCAAACTGGAGACATGCCGTATATATGGCACAAAAAAGAGCACACATGTACAGAGGAAGCAGAGCAGCGAGGGAGCTTCACATTATTGGCCCTGTAACATTCATAAAGTGTGACAGGAAGGCCGGGATGTAAGAGCGCGTGCTTACCGCTTCATCTCAGATACGAGTAAACACAGATTATTTAAAAAAAAACATCCACGACAAGAGATAATGAAATATCAGAGCGACATAACGGCTGTAGGAATGAAGGCACAGGTGTGTAAAGCACGGTGACTCTCCGGGGCCGAAGCCACCATTTTCCCATGAAGAAGAGTGACTCAGCGGGAAAGCAGGCGCGACGGCACAAGCGGGAATGAGAAAGTGAGCCAGCCAAGAGCTGAAATCGAGCATGAAGGCCATTTCATCAGGATTCAGGAAATGTGCGTTGAACGCATTCAGATCTGGCAGCCGCATTCGCTCAACCTTTAAATGAATGAAATGGGATGCAAACTGGACAAATATGATTTCCCGCCGCTTCATGTCAGCCGCAATACAAATGCAGTTACGTGGCTTCACAAAATTTAATTCTGACTCAACCATGAGAACAAACTGCTGCTTTTTTTATTTAGTTTTATCTAAAATGGATTTCTTTCAAATCATACTTTTTGTTGCAGTTTTTGTTGCAGACTTTATTTTGACACTTTGGCTGTGTGAATATTTGAAGGCCCAGACCACATGTGTAATATGGCGTTGTGATGGCGCTCATGTGATGGCGTTACAGGCCTTTTTGAAGATTTGAATCATTTGACTCAGTTCACTGAAATGATTCGTTCTTTCTGAATCGTTTATCAATTTGTTCACGGTTTTAGGAGTTCAATCTAACCCAGAGTTTATACTAGCAAGTGACAAAGCAGTGGGCGATTATTCATTTCCTGTGTAGCTTTGTGATATAGAGGCACAATGTTGGCCACGATGACAGGCGACAATCGAATTGAAATTTTCGAATGTTATGCAAATTAGTTATGACGCTCAAAATGATTGGCTCCAGTAACTCAGATCAGTTCTACGGCACTGGTGGTGCGACGTCTGCCCTATTCTCTACTGTTACAACTTCAGTTCCTCCCTGCACTTGTTAGCACGCAAACATGGAAGGAAAAACTCCTGGGGTTTAGTAAAATAGTAACATTTTGACCAGTTATATGTATAAATTATACAGCAGACTCTATACATTTAGGCTACTACTATTCCTTGTTGAAAGATGCACAGACCATGCCCATGAGTGATTATTCAAAATTAAATAATGACTATCAAGACATCTTCTTACAATGCATTCTGAAGTTCTAGTAAGAACACAAACTAAATATGAACTGTTACAGAGCCTTTAATGACATTTAGATACTTTTTAAAGCAAGGGAACAATGTTTAGGCCTGTTTTTATTAAAACCTTATATAATAATAGAATAGATAATAAAATAAAATCTAATATAACACTTTCAGAGTGTATTTTTGTTTCTTTTTTCGTTTGTTGAGAACCTCAGGGGTTTAAATGAGCAGAAATCTCCCCGGCAGTGCTGACGTAAAGAAGCTTTTGTCTCCCTCGATTTTCTTCTTTCTCTGTTTCTATTAAAACTACCGAGGACACAGCAGGACGCTCTTCGGTTAGAGTTCCCACAGAGCCTGCTCTCTCTCACACTGTGTGTGTGTGTGTGTGTGTGTGTGTGTGTGTGGTGTTTAGCCCTTTGTAAGGACTAGAATGATAGGAATATATCACATATTCGACCTTGTGTGGACATTTTACTGATCTGAAATATAAAGCTATTTTACTGTGATAAACAAGACAATAGAAATAACCTACAAATACAGGAGAACAAATGTGTGCATGTGTGCATGTGTGTGTGCCTGTGTGTGTGTGTGTGTGTGTGTTTGTGTGTGTGTTTGCGTGGTCAGTAGAGGTGATTTATCTTCGGCACACAGATGAACAAACAGACTGTGTTTGTCCGTGAAAGCGCAATGGTTTGGATTAGCAAGCAATTAGAGAACTGAGTCAGAGAACGCTACACAAACACACACACACACACACACACACACATACATAACATACACACACACACACAAAGCAATGCTGACACTTCCTCTGATGGATTCCATAGAGGACCAAAGTGAGAGAGAATCAAAAAAAGCAACTCTGACAGCGCCAGTGAGTCAGAACTGTGAGTGTGTCGGTCGGTGTGTGTGTGTGTGTGTGTGTGTGTGTGTGTAGGGGCTTTTGCTCACTTTGTTCATCACCTGCAGTCTAAAAGTTTCAGTGTAGCTTCAGTTCGGATAAAAACATCACATCAGCGAGTGGCAGTCTGAAAGTAACACACTTACACACCACACACACACACTTACAAAACACACACCACACAAACACTTACAGAACACACATTCCTCCGAGTGAGAGTAGCTTCACCGTCTGCTGCGCAGCCAGACTGCAATAATGGCTCTGTCCCAAACTGATGTCTAGTTAGTGCTCTTACTGAAACGTCTGCCATTTCAGGAAAATGCTAGAACACACAGAACACACTCTATCAGAATCCTCGATAGGGGTTATTTTAATATCGAGTGTTCGTGTGTGGACCAGCTACCGGCTGCCAAAACACAGGCCGAGCTGGTCAAACTGGTAGATGGGAACAGTTTATGAATTAACGCTGCTAATATAACATTGTAGACAGTAAGGCAATTAGAAAATCTCAAACATTTACTGATCAGTTTAGTCAAGTTATAAGGAAGCTGAAAAATAAATTCCTAACTGGCTATGCTGGTCTACCAGCTTGACCAGCTCGGCCTGTGTTTTGGCAGCTGGTAGCTGGTCAGGCATTTTTCAGCAGGGTAGGAATACGCTGAACACGGAAACAAGGCTCAGACTTAAAGCTATGAAATGCACGATAAGACTTCGCACTGAACAATGACACACAGAGGATATAGGCTAACTAATCAAGGGACAACACAAAACAGGTGAGCACAATTAGGGAAACAAACCAATGACAATACGAGCACATGGGAACCGCGACGTGAAGGGGGAAACCGTCTATCTATCTGTCTATCTATCTATCTACATTCACTGAGCACTTTATTAGGAATACTATACTAATACTGGGTAGGGCCTCCCTTTGTAGCCCATCTTCCTCAAGGTTCTACACGTTGTGCATTCTGAGATGCTTTTCTGCTCACCACAATTGTACAGAGTGGTTATCTGAGTT
>JAOUQW010033077.1:0-20125 GCA_028565825.1 Olivaichthys viedmensis | reverse complement strand
GTAGAAACGACATCTCATTTCAATGTATACGAGGTATATGGAGAAATGACAATAAAAACCTACTTGAACTTGAACTTAGGTAGAAACGCCCCAAATTGCATATTCATGAAGGCAAACACACAAAACAGACAACACGTGTTAATTTGCTCATGTGAAAGATGCAATCCTCCGAAGAGCCTGTCAGTAAATCAGCTTGTACATTTTTTCATACACACACACCTTGTCACATGCGCGGCTGTGCACGTGACCTTGCGGGTGGTTGCCAATGCGCTACTGTGTGTGTGTGTGTGTGTGTGTGATCCCTGTCTCGTGATGTGATTGTCCCCACCTGCATGTCGTTTGGTCGTCATTAGTAAGTGTTTAAAAGCCCTCTAAGTTTGTACTTGATTGTCTATATGTCAGATTGTGTTCCGTTCCGGTTAGTGTTATATGTCGTGGAAGAAATAAATGTTTAAAAGTATTTTGGCTTTGCGCTTGTGTCCACTCTTCACTACAATCGTGACAGAATCAAGCACCAAAAGAAGGACACAGCAAGCCATACCAATAGATGCGGACTTGAAAGGGCTGCTGCGGGAGTTTAAAGAACTTTGGCGGAGGGTGGACGAGATCAGCTGCATCGCGGCGAAAGTCGCTGCAATGGGGAGGCGCGCCTGCACCGTGGAGACAGCACGCTTGTCCGTGCTATGCCAGCAACTGGGCGGCGCCAAACCAGACCTGAGCACTACTCTCCCAGGAGCAGAGAAAAAAACGCTGAGGCCATTCCTGACGCTGCGGGAGGCGTGGCCGAACTCTCAGACGCCGCAGGAGGCATGGCCGAACTCCCAGACGCCATGGGAGGCGTGGCCGAACTCCCAGACGCCGCTGGAGGCGTGGACGATTTCCCAGACACCGTGGAGGGTGGCCCCCGGGTGTCCGACGCTGCCCTACCTCCAGTCCCCAGTGAGGACGTCATTGCACCACCCTCGGGCTTCGGGGACGGCGACATTCCTCCGCCCCCCGAGCAAGGGGAGGACGTCACCGCTCCACCCCGGGCTTCGGGGACGACGACGTTCCTCCGCCTCCGGACACCGCGATGGGAGGCCCCCGGGTGTCTGCCGCTGCCGCCGAGGATGTCACCGCTCCGCTCCTGGGCTCCGGGGACGACGATGCCACTTGGCTTCCCGACACTGCAGTGGGCGACCCCCTGGTGTCTGATGCAGACATGGACCAACTGGTGGAGCTCTTCCGGGAGCTCGCATCTCGGGGGGAGCACCAACAGGGGCCCACGCTGTGGGCATCACTGTTCCGCCCCCGGGCTTCATGGAAGGCCACACCACTCTGCCTCTCGACACCGTGGTGGGTGGTCCGGAGACATCGCAGAGGACGTGGTCGCTCCGCCCCTGGGCTTTGGGGAAAACGACGAGCGGCATCCGGCCCCGGCAGAGAACACCTTCGCTCTGCTCTCTGGCGGCACGGGGTGTGGTCGGTACCCGGCATGGGGCAGGCCGCCGTATGGTCCTCCGGACATGGATGTTGGCCGGGAGGCACGCCCTTGTGGGGGAGTTCTGTCACATGCGCGGCTGTGTGCGTGACCTAGCGGGCGGCTGCCATGGTGACGGCCGCCACGTGCGCTACTGTGTGTGTGTGTGTGTGTGTGATCCCTGTCTCGTGATGTGATTGTCCCCACCTGCATGTCATTTGTTCGTCATTAGTAAGTGTTTAAAAGCCTCCTTGTTTCCGTCCAGTTTGTGCTTGATTGTCTATATGTCAGATTGTGTTCCGTTCCGGTTAGTGTTATGTGTCGTGGAAGAAATAAATGTTTTAAAGTATTTTGGCTTTGCGGTTGTGTCCACTCTCCGCTACAATCGTGACAGAATCAAGCACCAAAAGAAGAACACAGCAAGCCATACCAATGGATGCGAACTCGAAAGGGCTGCTGCGGGAGTTTGAAGAGCATCGGCGGCGGGTGGACAAGATCAGCTGCATCATGGCGAAAGTCCCCGCAACGGGGCGGCGCACCTCCACTGCGGAGACAGCGCGCTTGTTCGTGCTACACCAGGAGAGCGTGGAATGGCGAGCGCGGCTCGATGTCCTGGCCGCGGTGGTGGTCTTGCTCCTCGCGCTGGGCCGCGCCAAACCAGACCTGAGCACTATTCTCCCAGGAGCAGAGAAAAAAATCCGGCGTGGCCGAACTCCCAGATGCCACGGGAGGCGTGGCCGAACTCCCAAATGCCGCCGGAGGCGTGGCCGAACTCTCAGACACCGCTGGAGGTGTGGACGATTTCCCAGACACCGCGGAGGGTGGCCCCCAGGTGTCTGACGCTGCCCTACCTGCCCTATGACGTTCCTCCGCCCCCCGAGCAAGGGGAGGACGTCATTGCACCGCCCCCGGGCTTCAGGGACGACGACGTTCCTCCGCCTCCAGACACCGTGGTGGGAGGCCCCCGGGGTTCCGATGACGCCACCGAGGATGTCATTGCTCCGTCCCCGGGCTTTGGGGACGGTGACGCCACTCGGCTTCCCAACACCACAGTGGGCGACCCCCGGGTGTTTGATGCAGACATGGACCAACTGGTGGAGGTGGAGCTATTCCGGGAGCTGGCCATCTCGGGGGGAGCACCAACAGGGGCCCACGCTGTGGGCATCACCGTTCCGTTCCCGGGTTTCATGGAAGGCGACACCACTCTGCCTCCCGACACCGCGGTGGGTTGCCTCCGGGTGTCCGGAGACACCGCAGATGACGTGGTCGCTCTGCCCCTGGGCTTTAGGGAAAATGACGAGCGGCATCCAGCCCCGGCAAAGCACGCCTTCGCACCGCTCTCCGGGAGGTGCGCCCATGTAAGGGGGTTCTGTCACATGCGCGGCTGTGTGCGTGACCTAGCAGGTGGTTGCCATGGCGACGGCCGCCACGTGCGCTACTGTGTGTGTGTGTGTATGATCCCTGTCTCGTGATGTGATTGTCCCCACCTGCATGTCGTTTGTTTGTCATTAGTAAGTGTTTAAAAGCCCTCCTTGTTTCCGTCCAGTTTGTGCTTGATTGTCTATATGTTAGATTGTGTTCCGTTCCGGTTAGTGTTGTGTCGTGGAAGAAATAAATGTTTAAAAGTATTTTGGCTTTGCGCTTCTGTCCACTCTCCGCTACAATCTTGACAGTCACTGGCCGTCTTCAAACCAAGACTGAAGACCCACCTCTTCACTACACATTTAAATGAGCACTAAATCACCCAAAAAAACACCCTACTTGTACTTTTTCTTTGCCGTACTCACTCTCTTACTAACTCCTCTCTCACAGGGTTCTATCTTTACAGTATCCCTAGACCATGGCCTATTTGTACTAGCATGAGAATGTTTTTCGAGAGAGAGTACAAAGCACTTCTGTAAGTAGCTCTGGATAAGGACATCTGCTAAATGCTGTAAATGTAAATGTAGATGTAATATTGGCTAATAGTTGCTAATAGCTGGCTAAGATTAACCTTGACTGATAATTAATACATTTAAAGGAGCATCAGAACTGTCTCTGTGATACAATATCGTAAACTGTGATAAACGTTTAGGGAGTTTGTGATGTAAAGATGTCATACTGTATCAAGTCTGTTCTACTTGTCTTCTGTTCCAGTGTAGTCCTTTATGATTTTCCCCCCACAAGTCCTAATTTTACTGAGTGACAGGCGTCTCTGGGTCAACGAGGGTAGAGCTTAAGTTCAATTATAATTAGCCAACTTGATCATATACCATCACCACTAGATTTTCTTTTCATCTCTTCAGCTTAATATACTGATTGGCATAAAAATCTGGCTTCAACTACATTAACATTATCTCTCTAGCAGTAGCTATCTGACATTATGTAGCCAGCCATGTTTGCTAGCAAGCGAGCTAATATTGTAATTTTATATTAATTTATAAACAAAATTAAATGTTATATTACATTTATATTATAAGGCAAAATATTTTATTGTGCCACTATTAAAGCCATTTTACTTTATGCCAAGCAGTAGTCAGGTGATAGAAATGAAAGAAAGGCAAGTGGTGATGTCACATTTAACTTAAACTCCGTCCTTGTTGACGAATGCCTGCCACTCAGCAAAATCAGGACCCCCCACCCTGTGTTAAGCTGTATTGATTAATGTCTCTCTCCCTTCCTCTCCCCAGCCGTGGTGTCGCCTCATAACGACGGTCTATAATTATTTCGTGGTGACAAATTTTTTCTGGATGTTCGTGGAGGGCTGTTATCTGCACACAGCCATCGTCATGACCTACTCGACCGACAAACTCCGAAAGTGGGTTTTCCTCTTCATCGGATGGTGTGAGTACATTTTGGCTTTTTATTATATTGCATTATGTTTAAACATAAAAAATACTGTATTATTAATAATCTTTTTATTAGTTTTTTTTATAGTTTATATTTTACTTATTTTATTTTATTTATTTTTCACATACAGTAGTAGAAATGTGATATGTTAATAAAAATAAATAAATGCACACGTACAATTCAGAAAGGAAGAGAATCTTTTTTTTAAATAAGTAAAATATAAACTTTAAAAACTATAAAAATAGTCAAAAAAAGATAATGATTTTTTCCTGATTTTTTTAATTTTTACTTTTACTCTTTTTGTTCTGAACTTGAACCATTTTGGCCTTCTGCACTTTGGTCGACCTGATGTTGTTTTTAAAGACACTCAACTGCACACGTAATTATCACAGGGATCAAGGGAAAAGATATAAACCCCCTGATAAATCCCTAAGATTTGTGACGAAAAGAGAGAAAAAAAGGTCAGAAACGGAAGAATTCTGTCTGTTCTTGTTTGAAGATCACCCATTTTTGAGTGTCGGAGTAAATATTGGTGGAGTCTGTGGCTGGATTGTGCATGTGACACCTCCTTAGGGTATGACAAGCAATTAATGATATCACACCTGGTGATTTA
Organism: Olivaichthys viedmensis; assembly: GCA_028565825.1. Lineage (NCBI taxonomy): Eukaryota > Metazoa > Chordata > Actinopteri > Siluriformes > Diplomystidae > Olivaichthys > Olivaichthys viedmensis. Next base: position 15,224 of record JAOUQW010033077.1, on the reverse strand, counting down.
ATTACGCTATAATATGCCTGTTGTGTTGTTTGCTTTTCCGAGAGGACTTCAGAAATGAACTTCATCAGGCCTCTGATGTGTGGTCTGATGAGACCAAAATCTGACTTTTTGATGATGAACACCGTTGGCATGGTTGGTGTAAAAAGGGGACTGAATACAATAAAAAGCCCCCAAACACACTGTAAAATATGGAGGTGGATCAGTGATGCTTTGGGGCTGTTTTGCAGCTTTTGTGAAGATTGATGACATCATGAATTCTGCTATGTACCAGGATATTTTAACCCAAAACCTGGTTTCCTCTGCCAGGAGGTTAAGACTTGGCCATAGACGGATCTTTCACCAAGATAAAGACCCCAAGCACACACTCAAATCAACACAGAGATAGGTTGTGGGATACAGAATCAATGTTTTGCAACAGCCATCTCGGTCTCCGGATTTGAAACCACGGTTTAAAACCTGTCGTCTGAATATATAATATAAAGGAGTATAAATGTTCTGCATGGAGGATGGTCCAAGATCCTCTACAAGTGTCTCCAACCTCGTTAGACATCAAGAGGCTCAGCACTGTTATTCTCTTCACCAATTCATTCACCATATTCATTGTGGGCATGCCGATAATTCTGAAACCACTGCTTCACTACTTAAGAAAACATTTTATGTTTGAATTTTTTTATTATTTTTTTAACTATACACCATTCCCCGATGTTTAAGCTTTATATATTTAGTTTTGCTCATTGTCATGAAGGGTGCCAATAATTCTGGAGGTGACTGTATGTTGGGAGAGTTGGTAAAAAGCAGAGCAGCTGAACTTTGAGTTTATGGACGCAACTAATACCACTAAAGCAGCGATCATAATGAACCTTTGACTCTGTGTTTTCTTCTCAAATATCACAACTCACAAGTCCCATCACATGCACCATGGAACAGAAGGGGCAGAACTTGTAGAGGATAACAGACAGAACTGACATGGCTACCGATTTTCGTCTGTGACGTGTCTGCGTTTCTGTCTCTGTCTCCAAACTATAGCTGTTAATGAGCTGTACATTAAAATGTTAGTGAACGCTGTTGGTTAAGTTAACGAGCTAACGTCAGTATTATTCTTTACAGTTTTAACATAATGTTCTGATTGGCTGAGAGCAGTACAGTGTGTTCTGATTGGCTGAGAGCAGTACAGTGTGTTGTGATTGGAGAGCAGTACAGTGTGTTCTGATTGGCTGAGAGCAGTACAGTGTGATGTGATTGGAGAGCAGTACAGTGTGTTGTGATTGGCTGAGAGCAGTACGGTGTGTTCTGATTGGCTAAGAGCAGTACAGTGTGTTCTGATTGGCTGAGAGCAGTACAGTGTGTTGTGATTGGAGATCAGTACAGTGTGTTGTGATTGGCTGAGAGCAGTACGGTATGTTCTGATTGGCTGAGAGCAGTACAGTGTGTTCTGATTGGCTGAGAGCAGTACAGTGTGTTGTGATTGGCTGAGAGCAGTACAGTGTGTTCTGATTGGCTGAGAGCAGTACGGTGTGGTCTGACTGGCTGAGAGCAGTACAGTGTGTTGTGATTGGCTGAGAGCAGTACGGTGTGTTCTTTTTGACTGAGAGCAGTACAGTGTGTTCTGATTGGCTGAGAGCAATACAGTGTGTTGTGATTGGCTAAGAGCAGTACAGTGTGTTGTGATTGGCTGAGAGCAGTACAGTGTGTTCTGATTGGCTGAGAGCAGTACAGTGTGTTCTGATTGTCTGAGAGCAGTACTGTGTGTTCTGATTGGCTGAGAGCAATACGGTGTGGTCTGACTGGCTGAGAGCAGTACTGTGTGTTATGATTGGTCGAGAGCAGTACGGTGTGGTCTGACTGGCTGAGAGCAGTACGGTGTGGTCTGACTGGCTGAGAGCAGTACGGTGTGGTCTGACTGGCTGAGATCAGTATGGTGTGTTCTGACTGGCTGAGATCAGTATGGTGTGTTCTGATTGGCTGAGAGCAGTACAGTGTGCACCTTAAAAGTAGTGTAGCGCCCCCTTAACCTGCAAACACTTTAACCAGGGTGAGGCCCTGAATTCCTACCCATATATAGCAGATAGGTTCCCCATCTGAGCCAAATAAAGGTATATCACGTTACCTCTCTATTTTATGAAACTCCCAAACCAGAAAGTCAGTTTCAACTGATTTGTGCAGCAGCTTCCAGCCTAGCCATTAGTCCTGCAGCAGTTTTGTTGCTTCATTGCGAACGAAGAGTGTTGCACACGGTTTCAATGCAGTTCGGCCTTGAACTTGAGCGCTTTCCACATGACGACAGACTCATACAGTAGCTTTAGCATTAGCGCACCAGTCCATCTGTATTAGCTAAATGTGATGATGCTTGCAGTTTGCACGGTGATACAGTCCATAACACAAATAAAAGGACGACGCTTCTCTGCTAACTTTAGCATTAACGAGAGTCCAGCTGCGTTAGCTTAACGCTAAAGGCGTCCATTTAAATATGCTTGGAGCACACGTTATACTCCTGCTCTGTAAATAAAGCCTATAAATGCAAGAATTAGAAGCAAAGTCCACAAACACGATGAAGGTTCTCGAACAGACAACCTAAATCGTGCTTTTAAACTTTTTTTACTAAGGAGTTTAGGATACTCTCGTCTAGCTATACATTCCCGCCTACCCTGCACCAACAGGACTTCTGATTGGCTGTACTCTGCTGCATCATCCAATAGGAATCTTTCTTTAATATAGTTTTATAACAAAATCTGTGAAAATACATATGCATATATAAATGAATGCCAATGACCAAGTTCCTTTATCTTGTGTGTTCATATTACATCACATATCTGAACATTATATACCATATTGAAGAGAAGAACCAATTATTTCAAATTATATAAATATCTATAGGATTATTTGAAGCTAATCCTCCTTCATAAAACAGATTTCACACACCAATTCTTACCAAAATCTTCTTTGGTTGCTGTACTTCACTAGAAACCTGCATTTGTTTTTTAAATCTTTTTATTGATGACATGTGCACAACGATAACTCCCGACTCCCATCTAACCCTGGTCTTGGAAATATCAGTATCGCAAAGAGACATAATAATATCACAAATTACTAATATGCTCCCTTTTGAGTTGGAAGTTAACGAAAAAAATATTTCCCATGGTAAATCAGTAGGCCGATTAGGAAATGAAGAAAAAAGGGCTTGTGCACAGTGACATACTTGAAAATAACGAAACAAATTAGTACGGGAGATTTCAAATTTAGAGCACAATGTTGTAAAGCTACAGAAGGTGTCGTCGTCATAAAGATCCATAAAGCTTAAAATTCCAAGTCTGTCCCAAAGAGTGAATGTGGAATCCAGTTTTGAAGGTGTAAATAAAAGATTTTTGCATATGGGACTCAATGTGGAAGCTGCTTGAAATTGAAACAACCGGAGAAACTGGATCCAAATCTTTAATGTGGATAAAACTAACGGGTTAGTGGAGTAACGTGAGGGGGACAGTGGGAGAGAAGAAAATATCAACGCTGGCAGGGACGAAGAATGACAAGAGGGAGAGATATTCTAAAATACACCAATTATTATCAGGGAATGAAGCCAGATAACAATCTTTTGAAGGTTGGCAGCAAAATAATAATATAAAAAATTAGGAAATGCAAGGCCGGTGTTTCTCAGTCTTTGGAGAATAGGCTTTCTAATACGTGGTACCTTACCATTCCAGATAAAACTAGTAATGGCTTTGTTAATCGATTGGAAAAAAGACTTGGGTAAGAACAGGGGAAGGCATTGAAATAAGAACAGAAACTCGAAAAGTATATTCACCATTGAAAATCAGTGTTCATTTTGGCGATGAGTGGCATCCTGAATAGAAGGTATTGTACGAGTGACATTAATGCCCATGTACGTAAAACCCCCAGTGGCAAGGTGAAACGGACTGCTTGACTGTGTCATCTGTATGGATGCAGCGTTGAGGGGAAAACATTCACTTTTCTGAAAATTCAACTTGAGCTGAGGATAAGGGTGACTAATATAGATATATATATATAATAGAAGATCGTCAGCATAAAACTCTGTTCTCTACACCATAACGAGTGATACCTTGTATCTGCGGTGAGGCCTTGAGGGTGATAGATAAGGGTTCCATTGCCAGGGCAAAAAGCAACGGCGATAGGGGGCACCCTTGGAGAGTGCCCCGATACAAAGGAAAATACAAATACAAATATAATATAAATACAATGGGGAGTAGGCAGAGTTGGCCTGCAGGGATATATACAATAGTTTAATCCAAGAAATTATGGTGTTGCCGAATCCAAATTGATCCAGGACAGTAAATAAGTAGTTCTATGCGATCAAAAGCTTTTTCTGCATCTAATGAAATCACTACTTCGGGAACCCGGGAGAAATTAGATGTGAATACTATATTTAAGAGTCTTCGAATATGGGAAAATAAATGGTTAAAAGAGATGATGAGAGGAAGAATGGACATAAAATGATGTTCATTACAGAGCAAAGTGATGGGGTGATACGAATTGCAGGCGGTAGGGTCCTTGTCTTTTTTAAACAGAAGTGAAATGGTCGCCTGAGTGAGAGTTGGCGGAAGATGACCCCTATCAAAGGATTCGTTAAACACATCTAAAAGAAGGGGGGGGGGGGTAATTTATCACAAAACCTTTTTATAAAACTCTAATACCAAATCCGTCCGGTCCAGGGGATTTACCACTTTTCATAGAGCCAATAGCTTCAGAAATTTCTTGAAGGGGTGATTGGACTATCCAAATCTTCAGCTTGTGGAGAAGGATTTAAGGCTATTTGATTGTCTAATTTCAATATCGAATCAGAGAGGTCCAATTGTTTTTGCCGGGCTTTTCTTTCATATGAAGCATAAGAGATGATTTCCCCATGAAGAACCGCTTTGAGCGACTCCCACAGTATCGAATTGGAAATAGACTTCTAATTGAATTAGAAATCATCACACAGAATATTTCATCTGAAAGCAAAAGCGAATTAAGACACCACTGGGGGGCGCTCCCTTTGATATAAGGTAAGCCTAAGGTCTATCTGTAGCAGAGCATGGTCTGACATGACAATGGCTAAATAATCAATATAGGTAACGAAGTCTGAAAGCTTCTTGTCAATAAAAAAATAATCAATACGAGAGTGAGAGTGGTGCACTTGTGGAAAAAAAAGAAAAGGAACTAGAAAAGATTGAGCTTTCTCCAAGGATCAATGCAGCCATTTTCTTCAGCAAAAAGAGACAAACATCAAGCCATCTTTGAAATAGAAGTTAGTGTAGAGCCTGATCGATCGAGGGTGGGGTTGATGACACAATTTATGTCGCCTCCAATAGTTATGATGACATATCTTCCATTCTGATCAGACACAATTTCAGAAGGTAATTTGGCCAGTTCACAGTTTTGGCCAGAGATTGTAAGCCCTTAACGTTCCATGAAATAAATCTAACTGAATGTCCCTGATTATTAGCCATCATCATGGTGAGGAAAAGAAGGAGATGGGACGTCCGGGCCTAGAGAAGTGTAAGAAAGAGATAGAGAAAAAAAAGCATAACACCGCCACATGTGCACCGAAAAGGGGATAAAAAATAAAATTAAATAAAAATATATTTAAAAAAAGAAAGAAAGAAAAGAAAAAAAAAACCCAACAAAGAAACAACTATAATGATGAAAAAACCCTGGCAATCCTAGCCATCCCAACCTGAACACGCTCCTCCTCGAACACACACAAAACCAATCGCCTAAATCTGCACAAACAGCACAAACGTAAGGAGGAAACAAAAAATGCCGTTGAGACGAGCAAAAACGACCAACAAAAAAGTATTGGCAAAGAAATGTGCAACACACATGAACAATCCAAAGGCACACGCTCAGCCGAGCTATTCTATTCAATTCAATTGAAAATAAATCGCTCAGCGTGAGCGATGAAGGAGATTACCGTGCATCTCTGATGAAACGAAAGAAGGAGAGAGAAAAAAAGAAGTCAGACAGCAGACCCTTCTAACGACAGTACTTCCAGAGCAAATTAAACGTCAAACAAAAAAGGAAGATGAGAACAGGCATCCAAATTTCTCTCTTTTTCTCTCTCCCTCCCTCCCCCCTTCCTTTTCTCTTTTGTTCTTTCTTTCCTTCTTTCTTTTTCTCTTGTTCCTTCGTCCCCATAACTTAAATTATGAACATTTTCACTTTTATTTTATCTCATTCTTTTCTTTCGCCCTCCTTCCCACTTTCCTCCTTTCTTTCTTTCTCTTTTTTCTCTCTCCCTCCCTCTTTCATTTTTTCCTTCTTTTTTTTTCTTTCTTTTTGTGTTTTTTCTTTCTTTCTTTTGTCCCCCGTCACTTCAATTATGAACATTTTCACTTTCAAACTGTTAAGCCTTTAAAAGCTTAGATTTTTTTTTTTAATGTTTAAATTCCACCATCACTTTCTTTTTCTTTCTTTCTTTCACTCTTTCTCTCTCTCCTTTATTTATTTTCCTTCCTTTCCTTTTTTCCTCTTTTGTTTCTATTTTTTATTTATATTTTTCTCTCATTCCTTTTTCTCTCCTGTCAACATCTAATGAAAATGAAAATGAGGGCATGAACTCAGAAAAGCAGGAGGTAGATGAAGGAAAATAGCGGACGGACGTTGGCGTCTGCGGTGGAGCTCCTGAGTTGAGCTCCGAAGTTTCTGTACAGTGTTAATTTGAAGAACTACCACAAATTCACAGACAATGAAAAAACACTTTTTTCTGTTTTCTTTTCGATTGTGCCAGCACACACAGCGTCCACAAATACCAACAGCAGCCAACAGTGGAACCTCCATGTTCTTAAATCCACACGGCTGGAACATTATTATATTATTGTATTTTCTTGCGTCATTACGTAATTCAGTAAGATCATGTCATCCTATTTCTATAATAACAAAGAATGTAAGAGGAAGTGGCTGCGTCGTGCTTAATGAGTCTCATTGTTTAACATTTATTACATGATGTATTTTTAATGTTCAGCCTGTCACTTTTCTGCCCTATCGAGTCAGCTTGACACACTCCTCCAGCCAGCAGCACATTTATTAAACACACTCACTCAGTGAGCTCACACACATTGAACAGTGCTGACAGTTCTCCTGGATGGAGAGAGAGAGTGTGTTAATGATATTTTTCAGAGGGGGTGATAACTGTAGCACACAATTACTTGCATTCGACATTGAGCTGTTTATAATCTCATTATACTCACATGGCTTCATTTTAATTATCTTCCGTCTCATCAGTTTTCAATTTCTTTTGGGAAAAGAAGTGCACCCGGAGTATCTGTCCACTTATGATGAACTCTTGTTTGCTGCTAACCGCTACAACAAAAAGAAAGTGAATATTCACTTGGACCCGACTGATAGTAAACACAATACCTTTTTAAGAGGCTAACCTATTCTTAGAACCGGCCATTACAGATATACAGACAAAAATGAAGACGAGCGCCACGTGCGAACATGTTGTGTTTTGTTCCGTTAACGCCCCTTGTCTCGTGATTCATTGTAACCACCTGTGTCTTGTTTGTTTCCAGTCAGTGTGTGTATTTAAACCCCTGTGTATCTGAGTCCGTTGTGTTCCGGGGGTTCAATGTCATGCTTCTTGTGTGTTGGATGTTGCCTGTTTGCTGTCTAGTAGTGTGAATAAATGTTATGTTGTCCAGCGGCTGCGCATTTGTGTCCGTATCCCGACTACAGCCTGACAGACGCCATTAGTTTTAGTTAAACAGGGCTTCACTGATATGACTATCTATTTCTGAAACACTAATAAACAGCAGAAACAGCAACAAATAAAACATAATACATTTATAAATACACTTATAAATATAAGTAACTTTTAAACAAGTCAATACCATTAACACTGAAGTCCTGAAGAAAGAAAGATTAAAGTTTAAGAAACGGATATATTTAAAAAATATTTCAGAAGCTTTCAAAGGCTTTAAAATTTGAATGTGTTAATCTTCAGTATTGATGGATGGATGAAAGAAAGAAAGAATGAAAGAAAGAATGAAAGAAAGGATAGGAAATAAGAAAAAAAAAATGATGGAGGATGAAAGCAAGAAAAAAAATAGTGATGAAAAAAGAAAGAAAGAAAGAAAAAAATGAGGGGTGAAAAAAGAAAGAAGAAAAGAAAGAAAGAAAAAAGAAATGATGGAGGATGAAAGCTATAAGCTATAAGAAAAAAGATATAAGTTAAAAAAGAAAGTTAAAAAGGAAATAGAAAAAAGGAGGGATAAAAAAAGACAGAAAGAAGGAAAGAAAGAAAGTGTGTGTTAGGACTCTGCGTGTGCAGTGTCACTGAGTGCGAGTTGAAGCGAAGCTGCTGATTGGTCGGCTGCTATAATGGCCATTATGTACTCCTGTCGTTGCGAGTTTGTTCTTACAAGGTAACTGGGCACAAACATGTTTCTGAGGAACGCAAGTCTGCTCTTCACGTTCCTGTCACTGAGAAACAGCCGTTTAGAACCATTAGAACCGTACATAGACAAGGTGAATGCTGGCCTCGGCTCAGCAGCTCGGGTTTGTGGGAAAGTTTCTGCTCCTTTTAAAGCCATCGTGCTAATTTCCCGTTAAACTTGCCGGCGTGCACATTAAGACCCAGCAGCTCCCAGCTGTGTTCACGGATCATTAGGTTCCGTTCATGAGTTGCTCACAAAGTTCCTAGAAAATCTGTGGAAATGAGAAATATGTATAATTTGCATACTAAACTTTCCAGTGCTGTTTTCCTGCTCATGTTTCTTCACCTGACAACGACTGCAGTATATAAACTACGAAGAAACATACATCCCTATTCACTGTTACTAAGCGAGAACAGCACTGAAATTCCTCACACCTCTTCTTCTCCTTCTCCTTCTTCTCCTCCTTCTTCTCCTTCGTCTCCTCCTCCTTCTTCTTCTTCTCCTCCTTCTTCTTCTCCTTCTCCTCCTCCTTCTCCTTCTCCTCCTCCTTCATCTCCTTCTTCTTCTCCTCCTCCTCCTTCTTCTTCTTCTCCTCCTCCTCCTTCTCCTTCTTCTCCTCCTTCTTCTCCTCTTTTCTGTGCTGAGTGCGGTATGAAGTGTTTATGGTTCAGACTCTGTGGGTTTCTAGGTTTTATATAAACTTTATACTTTTTAAACTATTTCAGATGGACCTCAGTGGAGCCACACACACTTTCTATAATCACACATCATTATAATTACACTTTCTTTCTTTCTTTCTTGCTGTCGCTTTAATTCTCTCTCCTTCCTTTCTTTCATTTTATGTTTATTTGTCTTTTTCTCTCATTTCTTTCTTTCTTTTTCATTTCCTCTTCTTCATTTCACATTCTTTTTTCTTTTCTTCCTCTTTCTTTAGTTTTTTCATCTCCCATCACTTCAATTATGAACATTTCCACTTTCAAAGCTTTTAATTTTAATTTTTCTTAATGTTTAAATCCTTCCATCACTTTCTTTCCTTTCTTTTTCTCTTTTGTTCTTTTTTCTTTCTCTATTTTTCACCCTTTCTCTCCTCTTTTTTTCTTTCTTTTATCCTTATTTCTTTTGTTCTTTCTTTCAGTTTTTTTCTTTCTTTTTTGTGTTTTTTTCTTTCTTAGTTTTTTTTCTTTATTTTTCTTTTGTTCTTTCGTCCCCCCATCACTTAAATTATGAACATTCTCTTTTTCTTTCTTTGTTTCACTCTTTCTCTCTCTTCTTCCTTTCCTTTGTCCTTCCATTTTTCCTCTTTTTTCTATTTTTATTGATCATTTTCCTTCTTTCTTTTTCTCTCTTCCTCCCTCCATCTTTACTTCTTTCTTTTTCTCCATCATTTCTGTCTTTCTTTCTCTTTTTTCTCTCTCCCTCCCTCTTTCCTTTTTTCCTTCTTTCTTTCTTTCTTTCCCCCATCACTTTAATTATCAACAGTTAGACTCTCAAACTGTTAAGCTTTTAAGAAGTGAAAAATTGTATCTTATATAAATTGTTCCGTCACTTTCAGCCCCTGTACAGCTGCAGTATTTCCTTTCTTCAGTTCCTCCAGCTCTTACTTCTGTGTACATGGCAACCGATGGAACTTTGGTACTTTGCTCCACTAGCGAGTTAGCATGTTAGCGATGTTCTGGAGCTGTTAGTATATGTTTGCTTTGATGACAGTGATCAGGCCACGCCTTTCCCGCTGAACAAAAAGCAGAACTGGTTTCACTCCTGTGAAGCTGGGAGTCCACACAATATTCATTTCCTGGAAGTCTGTGTGAACAGCGGGGTGCTTTTCCCAGTCCTGTTTACCCGTAATGCCGGGGTGAAGGTAGAGATTACGACCTGGAGACGGAGAATATGATAAATTCGACCTTTTCAGCCGCGGATTGACACGTCCGTAGGTAATTGGATGCGTCCCGAGGTGCAAGTGGTGCTGTGATATTTTCAGCGGCGGTTCGAGAGGAGGATCGATGATGGCGTGTGGGAGATTGTGAAAGAGTTCGATTCTCGGAAAGAAAATTGGACTCATAGAAGGATATTGGGTCCTTGTGCTTCAGCCGTCAAACGTGACCATTCAGGAGAGAGACATCGCTCACACACACACACACCCGGCCATAACCGCTCACACACACCCACACCAACACACCCACACACACACACCCGGCCATAACCGCACACACACACCCATATACACACACCCACACACACACACACACGGCCATAACCGCACACACACACCCATATACACACACACGGCCATAACCGCTCACACACATCCATATACACACACACACACGGCCGTAACCGCACACACACACCCATATACACACACACGGCCATAACCGCTCACACACATCCATATACACACACACGGCCATAACCGCACACACACATCCATATACACACACACACACACGGCCGTAACCGCACACACACACCCATATACACACACACGGCCATAACCGCTCACACACACACACACACACACACACACACACACACCACACGGCCATAACCGCACACACACACGGCCGTAACCGCACACACACACACACACACACACACACACATACGGCTGGAGCTAAAGAAAGCAATCAGAGCATAAGAGCGCACTCGACAGAGATTAACCTCCGTATTTCAGTTAGAAAACTCTGCTGTCGCTGCATGTGCAAATGCAAAACCAAAAGCCCTCATGTGCAATCTAAAATATCATTTCCTACTCTGCAGGTGGATAAACATATTAACAGGGTCAACTCCAAAATTATTGGTACCCTTCAAAAAATGCCCACTCGGGGGCTTTTCAGCTGTTCGGGAGTGATGATGTCATCAGGTTTATTATTTAATTTACTAGTTGTTAAAAACTGATCCCGTCCCGCAAGCTTCGGAGCTTCGGCGTCAAGCGTTACATCACTAGACAACGTTTATGAGTTGTGTAAACTTGGATTTTGCTAATAAACTTCAGCACATGGATACACACCTAAACCCCCAAATCTGACCCAGTGTTACATTTCAGATGGTGGGATATTTGTTGTGTTAAAAGGAATATTTTTTTTTACAATTGTCAATACAATTTCTTAAAATATGAAATGTATAACATATGAAACCTCCTTCTGTTGCTCAGTTGTGACAATCAGAGTCGAGATGTTTGATATTTAATAGAACTGTCGCGGTTTTCCCCTCCATTGGCGTTGCAGTTGCCATGGCGACAAGCACCATGTGCTTTTGTTTCTGTTTTGTTTCTGTTTTTCTGTCTCCGCCCACGTCTTGTCATTGGTTTGTTTCCTTAATTGTTCTCACCTGCTTTGTGTTATGCCCTGATTACTCTATTTATACCCTTGTGTTTCATTGTCCTCTGGCAAAGTATTGTCGTGTTTTCCCCCTCATAAGTGCTGAGCCTTATTTTCCTGTGCCTAGTCTCCCGGTTTCCTTATTGTTTGTTTCTTTGTTTATTTTCCCCATTTGTATTGACCTGTTTATTCCGTTTCTGCATTATCCTCATTTAACTCTGTATGCTGGTGATTTGACCTCTAATACGAACTATGTTTATGAGTATTGGATTTCCCTTAATAAACGCCACACAGAGATTGCGTACCATCTACCCACACATTACTGGAACATTTTAGCAGAAAATGAAAGGTACACAATGGTCCTCTTACCACAAATGTAGTGGATCAGCCGAAACGTGTTTGGTGTGTGAAACCTGGAGGTAATGGATGCTTATAGCCTCCAGTTTGTCATTAAAATCCACTCTTGTTCTGAAGTTATGAAGTTCAAAAGGTTTTAGTCAGTTATAAAGTCAGACAGCGGTCGGTATAAATACTTCTTGTGGCATCGAAAAACAACGTTTGATTTGAAATTTGATTCGGTTTTCCTTTTCTTTTCCGCAGGTATTCCGTGTCCGATCATCATTGCGTGGGCCGTCGGGAAACTTTACAATGAAAACGAGCAGTAAGTGGTCAGGTCCTATTTTTCATCTTATCTTTTTTGCGAGATTACAGCAGGTTGTAGATGAAAGCGGATAAATAGATCTGCCAAGATTAGGCTTGTAAATGAATGCGTCATTGATTTAATCCTCAGGGTTTTGCTCCAGATTGAGTGAGGAATTAAATAGTGTTGAGTGTTAGTCACACATAAAGGGAAGACATCTATTTGTTCAGAGACTCCATTTCTGTTTTTGTCCTGGGAAACGGACTGTACATTGTACGTAAGTAAATACGTCATTTAAGAGAAATCAGAGAAGCAGCATTTCTGAAATACCATGCGGTCGTGTGATTATTTCGCCTCACATCCCTGTGCTTGGGTCGCTACTAAGCCTTCCTGAGTACTTAGTGTATATAACTAACTGTTGACTGCAAGTTGCTGTTTTGGTTAATATTAGTTAGCTTGCTAATACTAGTTGTGTTAGTTAGCATGCTAAAGCATTGGTAAGGTTGGTTACGTCCGAGTTAGATCAAAGTATAAAAAAATATATTGGGGTGACATTTTATAGAAGGTTTGCACTCATTACATAATTATGTTTAAAATTACAACTTAAAGTTGGTAAACTTAAGGTCACTCTTTCAGTGTTTTAGCTAGCTAATGTTCGCTTAGTTACACGATAGCGTTCTTTTTATGTTACTTCCGCCCAAGCTGGGGCTTTACATCGTCTGTCTGCGAGGCTGCAGCTACATACTGCTGTTCCCATAGATAAAGGAAAACAATTAAAGTCACATTAGCCGCTTTTGCTAGCTACTGCGATACGTCAACGTGTCGGCCATATTGGAAAAGGCCAGATTTAATTGTAAGTCTATGAAGAGATGTGGCTCAACCCTGATAAAATCAGTTGTAACTCGCTTTATGTTCAACTGATTTTCACAAAATTTGCTTTGTTAGAGACATCGTAAATTTCTGCACATCGCAGGTGATGTAAATATCAGTATATATGCACAGGTGATATTTTGATTGAGCTGAACTTCTGGAGACTGACAGCAAGGCAGTGGGACAGATTGTTGTAGCCTAATATAATTGGCAGTGGATGTGATTGAGAAAATTATAATTTTATTTCTTTTCTCCTCACCAACAGATGAACTTTATTGCAGTTCTATTTTTATGAACCTGTGTTTGGTATTTTAAATAGTGTCAGATCTGATGTTTTTTTCTTTCCTTCAAGGTGCTGGTTTGGAAAAGAACCTGGAAAATACATTGACTACATTTATCAAGGCCCAGTAATTGTAGTCCTGCTGGTGAGTACTGTTGTTCTGAACTGACTCGGTACTTGGTTTTAAACTGTTAACTCTTGCTAATGCGCTATAATTACACCGGGATGAATGTAGAACGTTGGCGAGCGCTTAGTATTGAGCATGATTATACGCCATGGTTCGTACCAGGCTCTAATTTAAACACTGAATAGAGTCTATAGATTTCTTTTATATTCTCCTGAGACCCAGACTATACTTGTGTGTGTGTGTGTTTTACTTTCCTCTGATGTTTGTATCTAATGGCACCAGATAACTATGGAAACTAAGTAATGTGTTAAGACACTTCACAAGCTGCTTTCCGTTCTATTATGAGGACACGGGATCTAATGAGGACATGTAAGGCCATTATACACATACTTTTCATGCAGGGTTCAAAAAACCTGCTCAAATAGAATAAATCAACCCTTTTTGTTAAGCCCTTAAAAAGATCTTAAATATAAAATAAGTTGGAAGTTTATTGATATTTTAATTGCTGTATATTACAGACCTGATGGTGAGCAACATCTTTTGTGTAGTCCTTAATAACAAACAAATGAGTGCCTGAAAAGTCCCAAAAAGTCCTGCAATTTCATTTTGAAGCATCAGTATGAACCAATTCACGGTGTATTACAGGATGAAAATAAATAGAATACTAAATTTAAAGCAAAAAATGTCACTTTTATCTCACATATGGGTGAAAGACGTGGCTTTTTTTTTGCTTTAAAAGGCTGTTAAGTTTACAGAAAATTACAAATATGGCACGGTTTGTTCCAGGCTCAAATTTGTTCAAATTCATCTTTGTGGCATGTTTTTTTTTTGCCGTTTTATCAAGTTTAAGACGATGCTGGAGGTTCAATAGCATCTATGGATTATTTTAAGACACTTTTTTATAAAACATGTCAAACAATAAACAGGATAGTTTATTTTTAAAGCAGTCAAACTTTTTTTTTATTGAATATTAAATTGTTTGCATTGGCTATATTTGCTGTTTTCAATAACACTAGCCCATCACATTAACTCAAATTATTTACCATAAGTCACATATATAACACGTTTAGAGTAACTTTAAAGACAGATTTTTTTTTAAATCAATTCTTTAGTAAAAGATCAAACCAGGCCAAAAATGTCAGTAATATGTGTGTATATTTTTTCTAGGTGTCATTTTATCGTAATGTCCTATTTACAGCATTTTTCATCTGGAAAATAATTATTATATTCAATTTAAAGTGTTTTAAAGCCTGTATGCTCTATCTGTCCTGTAGTAAAGGATTCAACCAGGCTATAAAAAGCAGCTATTTGTCACATCCAGATAGGGGTTGAGGGAAGGACACAAGCGCACAACCGTTTAACAACATTTATTCAACACAAACTTAAACATATAAACGAACATGGAGCACACTAACACGGGGTGACATGACATAAACAATAATCCGCACTGAGGACAGACACATGGGGATACTTATAGAAGTCACAAATAGGAAACAGCTGAGAACACTTCACGAGATTAGACACACATTCAATTCAATTCAATTTTATTTGTATAGCGCTTTTAACAATGGACGTTGTCACAAAGCAGCTTTACAGAAATCCG
>JAOUQW010033062.1:0-20135 GCA_028565825.1 Olivaichthys viedmensis | reverse complement strand
CGTGTCAGTTGTTACAGAAAGACAGCCGGTGGCTGCTTGTCAGTTATTACAGAAAGACAGACAGGCGGCTGCGTGTCAGTTATTGCAGAAAGACAGACAGGTGGCTGCGTGTCAGTTGTTACAGAAAGACAGCCGGTGGCTGCTTGTCAGTTATTACAGAAAGACAGACAGGCGGCTGCGTGTCGGTTATTGCAGACAGACAGCCGGCGGCTGCGTGTCGGTTATTACAGAAAGACAGCCGGTGGCTGCGTGTCAGTTATTACAGAAAAAGACAGGCGGCTGCGTGTCAGTTATTGCAGACAGACAGCCGGCGGCTGCGTGTCAGTTATTGCAGAAAGACAGCCGGCGGCTGCGTGTCAGTTATTGCATGTCAGTCATTACAGAAAGACAGACAGGCGGCTGCGTGTCAGTTATTACAGAAAGACAGCCGGCGGCTGCGTGTCGGTTATTACAGAAAGACAGACAGGCAGGCGAAACGGAGCTGTCAAATGGATTTAATGCATGCAGACGTGTAGTTGGTGCAGAATTAGCCGGCACACTGTTAGCATTATTATTATTATTATTTTTTTTTAATCACTTTCTTTAATCTGTGACTTGTGTAGACTGAGTAAAGTAAAGTAACGTTACTTTTGTCGCCTGCTTTAATCCGATAGGAGGATGTTAAAGGTATAATTCGTCTGTATCGGTCCAAGCTTGGTTACAACGCCAGTGGGAGGTTTTTAGGTCATCTAGCTTTACTAAATGTACAATTAACTTAAGAACTATTTGGTACCCTTTAAGAGAACGGGCAAAATTCTTGTATAAAATGAACAAAATGCAGCGCCTGAACTTGGCCAAGGCTCATTGTGATGAGACCAAAATCAAACTATTTGCTCATGCACACCATCGGCATGCTTGGCCAAAAATGCACTGCATGTGCAATGAAAAGCCTCCAAACCCACTGTGAAATAGGGTGGGGGATCATTGATGCTTTGGGGCTTTTTCTTTTTTTGTAGCCGGTGGTCCAGGGGCTGTTGTAAAGTACTGGGATATTTTAGCCCAAGACCTGGTTTGCCTCTGCCAGGAAGTTAAGACTTGGCCATAGATTAATCTTTTAACAAGGTAATGATCCCAAATCAACACAGAAATGGTTGTGGGACACAAAATCAGTGTTTTTCAATAGCCATCGCAGTCTCTGGGCTTTGAACCCTGTTGAAAACTTGTGGTCCGAGTTGAACCTAAGAATATAAAGGAGCTTGAAGCGTTCAGCATGGAGGAGTGTCCAAGGTTCCTCTACAAATGTCTCAACAAGGTTTTTTTTTCATGTTGTATTTGTATGCGTTATAAAAAAAAAAAAAACATGCAACATTATTCATTGCAAAAGATACATAGTCGTGTGTCAGAATTAGAGTTTGAGAGAGCTGCAGGTCTCTTTGCTATGCTGTGAATGTCGGTTTTGTCTTGGGTATAATTTGGTGATTTCTTGCCGTGACTGTATTTTCCTCTACACGTGTCTCCAATCCTGTTCGGAAGAGACTCAGTGCTTCATCTTTCCAGAGGAGGTGTCATCAAATATTAATTGTGAGGGTGCCGTGCTGTGTTTTGCAGAAAAAATTGCACTATTTAAAAATAAAATAAAATAAATAATAATTAATATAAAGCTGTACAACAAAAATATTGTTGCATGTCTTATTCATTTATATATATATGTATATATATATGTATATGTGTGTGTGTGAGTGTGTGTGAGTGTGTGTGAGTGTGTGAGTGAGTGTGTGTGTGTGTGAGTGTGTGTGTGTGTGTATATATATATATATATATATATAAAATAATAGTGCAGTTTTAACAAAGGGTGCCAATAATTCTGCAGTTGACTGTATTTAAATATAGCTTTATATGCCTTTGTGATTTGAGTCTGCTCTGCTGTTTGATTGTGAGCACAAAGACCTCTTCCTCACTGGAAGTGGTGATGATGATGATGATGATGATTATGGAAGTAACCATGGAATTGTTTCTTCTGATGTGCATTTTAATCAATCCTCCTATCCAACGTTTGGATATTATAGCTTTATTATTCTGCTGATTCCTCACTGACGTCTCAACAAAGCAAAGCCTAATTTCCTCAGCTCTTTATACAGTTAATAGGATGGGTGTAATTGCAAAATTTTGCTCGCCTTCTACGGATCATATCAGCCTCCTGTTCTGTCCTCTTGTCTACATGGTAGCCTGTTGCAGGCGGCTTAATTCTGCCTTTTTTCTTGCACAGCTCAGTGGTCAGTTTTGTAGCTTCGATTTGAACCAGTAAGTGTCACTGCTCGGTGTAAAATGCCAATTATATTCCTTATCTTGCAAATCAACCTGACAGCAGTTCAAGCCTCCAGAGTTTCCAGGGCTTTAGATCACAGCTGAAAGCACCATTATCCGAAATAAGAGGTTGAGAAAGCTACGTGGAGAATACAAATGCTCTTTGTAGGGTTTTTTGGAGAGTATTTGTTAAATCCAGCCAGGATGACCACCTTAAAAACGGCCTCTTTTGGAATGGTAAATGTTTGAGAGAGAACTTCAGCTCAGAAGTTCAGCGGTTTCTTTCATGCCTTTTATTTAAAGGTATCTCAATTTTTCTTTTATGTGAATCCGCCTGACAAGAATCGTTTTGCCACAGGGTTCTTCTTGATTGATGGTGATATTTTTCAGTGTCATTGAGAGTGGGTATGTAGGCTATTTCTGGCTTTGTACGATAATATCATCTGGAAACTGAACTTGGAATGGTGCTGGGCTTCATTAGGTGTTAACTATAATTATCACACTCATCCCAGTGTGTGATAACACCATTAGGTCAATCTTTTAGAAGTCCATCTAGTCCTTTCGGCAGACGCTTTTATTCAAACTAGGACCCGAGCGATTATGCCTATACAGATAGTATGGCACGAAAAATTCTGATAAATGATAATATTGGTTGATTTCAAATTTTACATGGTCATAGTCATTTGATTAGTTAACTTTTTTATCTTGGTGAAATAATCCAAATAAATATAAAACTTTGAGAAATGTTCAAACAGATATTTTATAGGCGTTGTAAATAAGTCATGGAAAGTTGCGTTCTCGTTTTTGAGGGTTATGCTGAACGTTTACACTAGGGTTCAAAAGTTTGAAATCACCTGTGGTCATATTTTATTAACACTAAACTCTTCTACAATATAGCAGATCTAATGTATCTAATATAAACCACACACCTAAAACTTTTTTTTTTTTTTTTTTTTTTAAAAGAGGTTTTGTTTGGTATTTGAAGTATTTTGGGGGAAAAGGTTATTTTAAAAGTCATTAAAAAAGTGAAAATTAAATGATAGAAATGTAATGATAAAGGAGAAATGACTCGACATAGATAATTCCAGTTTATTATTTAAGTCTTATGTCACTTCAGGAGTTAATCACTACTTTCCAAAAAAAGAGGCATTCTGGGTATTAAGGTTTATATTAACATCACTGTAGATGCTGTAAAACTTTCATAGTCATTTTGCAGTCATCATTCTGGACACATGATGTTTTACAGCTTTCTACAAATGATTTAAAACCTAAAGTGCAGAACCACTAGAATCATATTACAATCATTTTATAGATGGATCTGAAACAAAACTGAGTTTATATCACTGAAAACATTGATTCCTAATTTTTGAGCAGCGATTCCAAACTTTTGAAAGCTAGTGCTTGTCTTTTCCAAACTGAATTATTCGCTGATCATCTCACACAACGGAAATACGATCTCTTCTAAGCTTAGAAACATTTATTAATTGTAAAACATACATGGTCCTGTGTCAGAATTAGTTTGAGAGAGCTGCAGGATTTGACTTGGGAGTTCTGCTTGCCATGACTGTATTTTTGACTGTACAGTTGTAACATGATTATTGAAGCATGTGTTTACACGTCATGTATTGGTTGGTTTTATATATATAATTTTGTGTTATAAAAATAAGCACACATCTCAGGCTAATGAGAAAATTATAACGTGTATGTCTCTTAAAAAAAAAAAAAAAAAAAGCATCATACAGACGGTAGCTCTCCAAAACAGTAGGCAATAACATGCATCAAGGTGCATGAAGGGAAGTGTTTGATGAATTGGGTACATCTTCACCTCCCAAAGACTGTACCAGGAAAAAAAAGAGGTTGGTGTCTTTTCCCATGTGTACAAATCTTTGCATTGTTAACATACTTAAAGGGGAACATTAAGCACTTGCTTCTGTCCATGAATCTGCCAACATTATCTTCTCAGGATAAACTAAACCCATGCTTCATAATGTTTAATACTTTCCAAATTGTCATACCGGAAGGTATCCTTGATTGAACTTTATTGCTTGTTTAATTGTGATTGCATATGGCAGTATATGTTAACGTTGAAATGACCGTATGAAAGTTTAAATGTCACCCAGATTTAGCAGATGCCTCGCTGACTGTTGTGTTGCATTGCTTCAGGGCAAGAGAGACATTTCCGTTGTCTTTGATTTAACATGCGTCTCTGCACCACTAAACAGTGCTTTTAATAAGCGCGCCCTCGGGCTTGTCCGAGTTCCTGATGCTTCAGAAACGGTGCGTTTCTCAGACTTTACTTTTAATCTGATGTTATGAAAGATCTTGCGTCTGGTCTGTGTGGATTTAGACTGAACCAGTGCATTCAGCTGACATTTCAGTGTCCATTAAGCTTGGCATTTCTTCTGTCTGAAGTGGCTTTCAGTTTTTATGTAATGTGTAGGATTCGATTCTCCCTCTCCTCTGGGGGCTTATAGCTGCAGTGATGGATGGTGTGTGTCTATGTGAATCTAAAAAAAAAAGTGTTGCGGGGAAGAGATGGTTTTCGGGTCTAGAACATAAAAAGAAACGGTTCCTCCTGCTTTAACACACCCATGTTGACTCAGAACAGGCCGGTTAATTACCTGATTAGTTGGATCAGGTGTGTTGGAGCTTGGAACGCTATAAAATACGCAGGGCAGGGGTACTCTAGGACCAGGGTTGGGAACCACTGCATTCTTGGAAAAAATAAACCCTGTACCTTTTCTTATTATTTATTTATTTATTTTATTTTTTAAAGAAAGTCCCTGAGGAAGCAAGCCAAGTGTGTTTTGTAAAAGTAGTCTTGGCTTTCAGCCACAATATGACCTCTGTACCTTGGCATGCTTTCCAATGTTCACGATATGAAAGGAGAAATGGAAAGTGTTGATAATGCAATAGATAACACCAGTCGTCCCCAGCCTGTTGATAAGCTGGGATTCTACCCAAGCGTTCGTCTCGTTTCTACCTGCATAGCTTTAAGGAGTTCAGAAAAAGTGACAGTAAATACTTTTAAGAAAAGTATTGATGCAGTTTTTCTTGGTTTAACAAGTCCAGTGCTATTGTTTACTAGTTGGAGCCTAATTATGTGTGATTTTTGGAAAGTCTTGGACAAAATATCATGAATTTTATCCATTTAAGTTTCCGTATGTGTGTTTCCGCACACCGAGTTTTAATGAATTAGGAAAGCACTTGGTACTATAGACAAGTGCTATTTTCATACTGCAGGTAAAAGTGGTGAATCTGCGAATTCACAGATGGCCTCCACTGCACATTAACGTCTAAAACAACCTTGGCTTAACAATGGCTTGTGTTGTCTGCATTTTTATTTATTTATTTAATTAATTAATTGGGGGGGGGTGTTGGGGTTGTTTTTGGCACATACACGATTCGATTTATGATGCTAGGTTTACGATTCAATACATTCTCAAAATATTTTAAACAAAATTTGAATGAAGAAAACTGAAATGAAGATTTCCTTTTTTTATTTCTGAAGCACAAACAATGCAAAACAATGTCTATTTTTCTTGTCTGTATAAAATTGTAAACAAAACTAATCTTTGGTCCCTTGCAATTAAAAATAAATAAATAAATAAAAACCTAGGAACTGGGGTTTAAAATTGTGAGCAAAATGTACTATTGTAGCAGCTTAAAAAATCTTTAAGAATAACCAAGTGATGTCTTAAATTGTAAATCGAAGTTAATAATCTCAGTCCTCAAACACTCAAGCCTTAGCTTGCATTCCTAACCTAGGACATTGACAGGAAAGGACCCTTTCAGAAATATCAGCACATTTTCAGGCACAAGCTTGGATCTTTGCGCATTCACAATGTCTCCTGCTGTTGAAAACAAATGTGTTTCTTTCCCTCGGGAACAGCGGTTGCTGGAATAGAGTGGTATGCCTTGACCAGAGGGGAGAGCAGTGGATGTAATGGAGCATTTTTTTTCCACCACTTGAGAGGACAACTTGTGAGTGGAATAGGAGTTTCTTTTCTGTACGTCAATTTCTGTCCCCGTGTTGGGCCGTGCTGTCGTTGCTTTAGTGAAACGGTCCCCAAGGAGATCTTCGAGTGCTGTCCTCTTGAGAGGAGGTTGTTCCTGATCAGTTCCGCATGCTGTGTCTGGCAGGTCGGCTGCATCTGTGGGGTCTCTATCGGTGGCACCTGCTCCCCTCTCTTCTGTTTCCTCCACAGTCTGGGTCTGTAAATAGCAGCGAGAGAAAAAAACTTTAAGCCAAATATAGCCAGAGGTATTGTCTTATTTTTACATAAGCAACAAAGGCAAATTTTTATTTTTTTTTATCCAACTTAACCAAGTCATTAAAAATTCCTGTATATTCTCTCTCTCACACAAATCTGGGGTCCAGTGTGGTACTCTCTCCAGTGGATAACCCTGTTCCCCGGTGTATCTGTTGGAGATGGGCCGATCAGCATTCTGTGAGGCCGATGCCGATTACCTATTTGTTCTTGAGCACGATCGGCTGATTCTGATCGAGGGCGAAAATATGCCTTAAATAGCATTTAATTTAATTTTTCCAGTATTATTTTCTGACAAAAGTAGCAGCAAGTTCAACGATTGTTGCAGCGAACTCACAGGTAGCCTTACTGCAATAGCCGTATGTAGCATTAAACACAATAGCCCTGATATTTTTTATATATATATATATATATTTTTTTTTTCATGAAAAGTAACATTTTGGCAGTAATTCAGCGCTGCTTGCTCCTTCGAATGGTTGTCTCTAAAAGGTAGATGCGCATTTAAAATGCGATCGCATTGTTTCCCAGTCCTCTTCGTTTTCCTCGAGTATTTCAGTGTACAAAAATTTGAAATTTGGCTCACACGTTTTGCGTCATTGACCGGCTTGCCGTATCGGCCAAATTAAAGAAATGTCGGCCGATCGCCGATCACATATTTAGGTAAAAAATCGGCCAATTCCGATCCACAGCAGATCGATCGTCCCATCCCTAGTATCTGTACAAGATGTTTCGGCATGGTTCTCTTCATGTTGGCTATGGTAGAGGAGTCTTCCTTGACGGGCGCCATGCTCTGCTCAGTCATGGGCTTCAGGGGCATGACGGGTGACATTGGGGAGTCAAGATGGCGTTCGAGCATTTCCAGCGAGCTATTCCATCGTGCGATGACGTCCATGTTCAGTTTATGCGATGGTGTCTGTCACAGTTTCTGTTTAGCCGCAAACACAGCGATAGCTGTGGCACTTTGGTGAAGGAAGGCTGCTATCCGTTTTATTTGACCCAGTGTGTGTGTGGTGCTAGCCCAGCTATTGTGTGCATTGTCCGTAACGACAGCAATGCTGTAATTAGCCCTTTCAAGCCCCCACTCCAAAACAGTGTCGGACTCGAAAAGAGAGCAAGTTTGGAGCAAGAAACTCGACATTTTCCACTCCCTGGTGATCACATGTGCCGTTATAGTAACATCGCTCTGGGTAGCTCTAGAGAGCCACCCGTCTGTTGTTATCGCTATGCTTTCCGCCTCTTTCAGGGTTTGTATCACATTAGCTTTTGTTTTGTTGTACAGGGCTGGTAGTACAGCGCGAATAAAGTGGGTGACCAAATGCTGTATTTGGGCGCCAATGTGTTCACTAGAAACCGAAACCCATCATTATGGACGACTGAAAACAACCTCATGTCCTTCACAAAAAAACGCCAATGCACCTTGTTATTTCTTGAGCTCTTGTACTGGATTTCGGGAAGCGGGGCAGCAAAAGCACCCGTTGGAAATGTTTTCCTGAGAGGAAGGAAGTGCTCAAAGGCCAGTGTCCAGAGCTTTTCATTGTGATTGCGTTGTAAATGCTGCATCACACTGGTAGTGATCGCAGTTACATAGGTCATGGTTCATTTGCAAATTGCTTTGGTTTTGTTGCTTACCCTGTCGCCAATTTTGTTTCGAGAAACAGGGGGGAACCAAAATGTTGCCACGACTGTGTATCCCCTTCACCTGTTTCCATTTCTGTTCACTATATACTAATGAGGCTAAAGCTAAGGAGTGTGACGTATGGCGTACTGGTGTGGGTTACGTTGAGTGTGACCTCTGGTGTTCAATAGCATTAGCATCTCCTGATTGTGCGTCGTGGAGACATGCAATTTATGTGCGCAATATGTGTTGTTGGACTTTCTGTATTCTTCAAGTTTTAGTCAAACACCAGACATATAATGATATTAATCGAGGTATTAATTGTAATCGAAGTGATATTGAAAAATCTATCGTGAAAACATTTTTGGCCATATCGCCCAGCCCTTGTGTCAATTAATAAAACATTTGAAACATAATCCGAATAACCTGACCAAGAAAGAGATTTTAGCATATTTGAGAACTGGTAGGCTTGCAGTGTGAACTCTGGTGGTAAGTGTCATAACGTTTTGTTTTTGTTCCTGCGTGAGTTTTGTTGCGTCTCGTGTCTAACTGGTTCTCTTTTTCTTCAGCTGTCCTGCACTTGTTTCTGGTCAGTTTGGGGAAACCTATTCTTGCAACACTCGCATCACTGTCAGCTCGTTGAACAGCTCTGTGTTAGAACTGCCTCACTTGGAATAAAAGCGTCTACCAAGTAATGTATAAAATGTAATGTAGGTGTTTTGAATAATGCTTTTCTCATTTTATTTTGACCACCATAAATTACATGGGCTTGTCAAAAATAAGGAAAGCGTATTTACCAATAATGCAGGCTATAAATATTTATACTCTCCAGCTGCCCATGTTGGACATGTAATAGTCCTCAGTCCTCTTTTTTTCCTGCCAGGTGCGTTTCCTTTCTCTGCTCTCTTCTTTGTTCATCTTGTTCGTTTGTCCACCGATATGAAGGCAGCCTTGTGATTCAGACTCGCACGGTTGTACAGACACGTGAACACGGACATGTTTTAAGCAGGGTCATTTCTGCGCTCATTCAGGTGCTTCTGCGTCACCTGCCGAATTATGCTCGAATCTCACATGGCAGCCTTGGTGGTGGTGGCCTATTTTGAACTTGAGTGGTTTCTTTATGTCTGTTTCCCTCTCAGACTGACCGCGTGTTGAGGTCCTTGAGAGTCAAAGCAGCGACTTTGGGAGTTGTTTCAGTCGGGTCATTTTGGGTTCAAAATGCGTCACCGGATCATTTTGGGTACGCGCAAAAAGCACTTCAGGCTGGAAGTTTTCCTGCAGGAACTTTTTAACTTTCATGTTTATATACTCTTCAAAGATAGATGTGTGTGTGTGTGTGTGTGTGTGTGTGTCAGTCAGATCAGCTGCGTGCATCTGGCAACACAGGAAAAAGCAGCCAAACCAGATTATTATTCTCTCATTCACACCCTGCTATTGCTCAACCCCCCCGTGCTCTGATTGGTTTCTGCGCTTCCTGACTACTGGTCCGAAGTCAGGTGGGCGGGGCGCGGAGTGTGTGCAACAGAAAATGAGTCGAGGTTCTTGAGTTGAGCGTTAGACCGTGGGCGTGCTGTGCCGTCTCGCGTCTCCGTTCAGCTGGACTCGGTGAGTATATTTAAACTCCAGTACTTCTCTGTAGGAATTCTCCTGTGCGTTACCGGTGCGAGGCTGTCAGGCTCTGTGGAGCACATGTGGGCGAGTGTGAATATTTCCATCCGACATCTGCGTGGTGGAATGAGTCACATTTCGAACCAAGTCCTCGGCCGGTAAGTATAACGCGTCTGAAGGAGCGTGCTTATTCAGGAGTGCTCTATGGAAGGAGGACATTCGAGCTGTCTGCAAAGCTTCGGCTGTGTGGTTAGTTCTGGTTTTGATCGAACCGCTGCCTCATTATCGTTTCAAGTGGACAAGCCCTGCGACTGAAGTAACCTGCTTACTGCACCGCTTTGCCACTCAGAGACTCATGGTGTGGGCTTCAGTGGGAGGAAAAAG
The DNA here is from genome assembly GCA_028565825.1 of Olivaichthys viedmensis. Lineage (NCBI taxonomy): Eukaryota > Metazoa > Chordata > Actinopteri > Siluriformes > Diplomystidae > Olivaichthys > Olivaichthys viedmensis. The sequence continues at coordinate 9,974 of JAOUQW010033062.1, read as the reverse complement.
CCAAACAAGAAAAGGAGCTTTGCATTCAATAAAGATTAGCATACAGTGAAATGGCAGCAGAGCAGAGAACAAGGGTTGTTTTCTGACTTTGAATGAAGTCATCGAGGTGAAGTGAGTGCACAGGAGAACGAGTATGTCACGCATGCTTAAGAATATGGTGAATGGGGCCCTCTCGCCCTCTGAGAGTCTTTCTCTCCGCTACACAATAGGCCTGTCAACTGTATCATTGTAATTATATTTACGCATTCGAATGTTTAAAGATCCCATGCTCTATTTTTCGTTTCCTAATATAAGTTTCATAAACTTTGTCCCCTCATGTAGAGAGAGATTTGAATAAATTCGTCATTTGTTATACCTTACTTTCACATATTTTTAGTTGTGTCGATTTTTTTTTTTCTAATTAAAAATGAATTAAATGACCTAAAAGTGATGTCCCATGTAAGTCATTCATTTCCAACAGGCACATATTGGAGTGATTTTCTGTTTTTTTTTTTTTTTCTTCCCCATGGCTGAATCTCACATTGCATTTTATTGGGCATATAGTGCACTATGAAGGTTACAGAACGCCATTATGTTATACCCTATGTAGTGTAGTAGAAAGCCATTTGGGATTAGGCCTAACTGTTTAAAAAATAATAAAAAAATCTTCCATGTCTCGTAATTTTCTTTGCTTAGCAAAGTGACCCAATCTTCGTATAGTTTGAGCGCTACTGCTAATGTTCTGCATTTGAATACTAAATCTTTAAAGCTGTTAGAATTCAAAAGCCCTGCTACACACACACTCATGCACACATGATCCAAGTTCCACTTTTACTCACTCAATCCACGCCTGCTTACAAAATCCCGCCTCCAACACTGACTCATCTCTTCCCGCTAGCCGGGTCCTAACAGGAGCGTAGTGGACCAGGGCAGGGGCTGAACATGATGGGGCAGTGGTGACTCAGTGGTTAAGCTTTGGGCTACTGATCGGAAAGTTGTGAGTTCAGATCCCAGCACCGCCATGCTTGCCCACTGTTCGGTCCTTGAGCCAGACCCTTAACCCTCAAGTGCTCAGTTGTAAGTCACTTTAGATAAAAGCATCAACCAAAATGAGTAAATGTAAATGTTTGCTATGGTTTATGCATTCATGCATTATTAGAAGGTCAAGTGAAGCAAACGTGGCGCTGTTTGCGCTGCACTCGGAATGCTGCACTTTATGGGCCTCATTAGTGTTATTGTATTTGGGTGAATTGGTTTCCATTTCCAAGAGTAAACCGCGTCTGCACTGTGGCGGTCTGCTCTGTGTGGTCTGGTGTGTATTTGTTCAAGTTGAGTTCTTTCCTCAGTGTGTTAAGGAAGTGGGTTCTTGCAATGTCTCAGCAGTTTGTGTTTGTTTTTTTGTTTTGTTTTTTTTTGGCGCTTGTTCTCCAAAAGTAGTATTCCAGTAAAATGGAAAAAACTCACAAATGAGCTGAGTGGAAAGGGTGATGAACAGGAGCGGTGGTGTGAGTAGACCGGCCTCTTTTAAATGCAAAGTTCTTTCCAGAAGTGATGCTTGTGTTGAGTGTAGCTGAGGCTATTCTTCATTACAATGTTTTGCTTTGCTTTTTTGAAGGTTTAAAATGTGAGGAATTCGAGACCTTCGATTCGTCTGTTTTCATTTCTGACCATTTTTGCGCACCAGGCTCATTTTTGCGACGGTTTCAAGGCATAGCTGTTTTATAGAGACCTACATTTAGGAATGCACCCATTCCATTTTTCCGTTTTTGATATGAATACATAGCTCTGCGTATTAGCAGCTACTAAACGAACTTTTTGCATACAAACTGTTCAAAACATCACATGGATGTTGTAGTGGATGGGTCGCATATTGACATCGGGAGAGTGTCATTAATAAATTATTTGCAGCATTAGACCCGGGCTTGAGGCCGCCATGTAAAAATGCCGCCATGTCAAAACGTGCCTTACATGGAGTTTGGTTACTGAGTAAAGACTAGTGTATGCACAGATAAGTTGTACATGGTATGGAGTTACTATCGAAATTAATATCTTTGAGTGAACAGGTCCAGATAAACACTCGTATGCCATTTTATTCAGTGCACCTACATTGTGCTTACACTCATCAGCCCTTTTATGAGGTGAACCTACCATATAGGTCACTTTGTAGGTATATAATCTGTTGCTCTGCACAATTTGTCAGCCCTCTTCTACCCCATCCATCAGTGGAAAAAGGAGCACCATAGGACCACCACTTTTAGTATTGGCCCATTCTCAGCACAGCAGTGCATCACGTGCAGCAGCATTGCTGGGGTTTTTAAGCACTGCATACACTCACTGGCCACTTTATTAGAATAACCTACCTTCATGTTTTCAGTTACTAAATAGTTGTGTTCAAGCTCTGCATTTGAATTCAATTCTGTCACGTTACCACTCGTACTGGCTCAGAACAAGGACTGACCTTTTCATGTTGGAGCATCTTCACAAGCAAAACTGGCCAAATCCAGAGCCGCTCATCATTCTGCATGGGTAATCGCAGCTCTCCAGATGCGCTTATTGGTCCTTGGGTGGCAACTCTGCAGTGACAGGCAGTGAGAAGGTCAAACGCTGGGGCTTAATGAGGTCTCTGCGTGTCGTTTCTGTTCATTACCATCTCATCCATCGTTATTAGCCAGCCTTCCAACCTCTGAGCCTGTGGAGAAACACAGCAGGGTCTGTGGATTGGCTTAGGTAGGGGAGACCTACTTTAGCCCTTTAAACCAGATGCTGTTCTTTTAGCTTCTGGGATACTTTACCATTTACGTCATGCAACACATTTCCAGTCCAGCTGAGAAATGTGTTTTGAAACTTTGCTATTCTTTCCACAAAGTCCGAATGCGTCACATTTGACCAAATGTTTTGATGTGTTTAGTCTCCAAGACACAGCCGTCACGAGTTGTGCAATAACCTCTGGATTTGGTATTGTTTGGTGTCGGGAATCAAGTAGAGCCAGTCTGGTCGGTCGCACACATCATGTGCAACAGGAGCAGGCAAGAAAGTCGTGCCTTGTCACTTCTATTTATTTGATTCTCTAGATGATTAGTACTGGCGTGTATTTGAAACGAGAATGTTGATTCCATTAGCCGTGGCTTTGTTTGAGCAGACGGTATTGTCGCCTGGAAACGTGGTCGTGTCTTGCTCCTATTTTCCTGCGGATCAAACACGGCAGCATCCTTGTCTGGAAAGACGGACATTTCGGCTTGTTTACGAACATGGTAGGTTATTAATGACTTGAGCAATGCGTTTAGATGTGCTGAAAGCGAGATCAGTCAGGTCATTAGCTCTAGACTGGTCTAATGGGACGTTTTTTCCCCATCGTGCCCAGAGAGACTTTGTGTAATTAGGCCTTTGTAAGTGCACGCTCTGCCATCAGAGTCAGAAGAAACACAGTAATGACTGTGTCTTCTGGGGAACAACACACACACACAGCAGGATATGAATGGTGGTGACGTGGCGGCTTCTTCTGAGGCCTTTTATGTGAAGAAGGACGCAAATCCCACTCAGTGCATTGAATCGCTGAATTTTTTCCATGAAGTGGTCTAAAAATGCCTTTCTTTCTTCGTGGTGTGATTGGATGTCCATGCTCCCTTTTCTTCTTGTGTATAGTATGGCATGGCGGGCTATTTCGGGAGTGATATGGTTATATGAAACGAGACAGGAGTAGTGCACTGGTTGCTGCAGTGCTTCGTGCGTTAGACCTGTATGGAGGGTACGAGGATCTTGATTATGTTCCTACCAATGGGAGTGAGTGACTGGTACCCTTCTTTTGTTCTACTCGCAGCTCCTGAACCAGTCGGTGTGATTCTTTGCGCTGCTGTGCAAAAAGCAAACGTTGTTTTAGGCTCCTTCCGACACTAGTAGATGGTGATGCATTGCAGGGATGCATTTTATGCACAAGCGATCTCACTGCAGAATGTTTTACTATTGATTTGTGGTCGAATGGGGGGGGTTTACATGCGTTCTTAAGCTAGATATGTTGTTTGTGGCGCCGTATCGCACTAGCTTGGAGCTGCCGGTGAAACCATGACAACCGGCATTAAACTAAAGATAGGAACGCCCACCAGCCACCAACGTAGAGTGATTTGAGGGACACGAGGCGAAAAACCGCTGCTGGTGTGAACGCAGGGTGTAAGAGTTCTACTAAATAGCCCTAAAAGTTAATCTGCGCTGCATCACTGCATTTTTCTCATGTGGCAAGTAGCAGAGTGTTATCAAAATCTTGATCTGCGGTGGTGTTCGCGTTGCTTCCGTTAGCAGGTGAGGTGACTGCATCCCTTCACTCACTCCAAAATTCTTGCAATACCCACACAATTACGATGATGCCTTTTTTTTTTAAAAGCTCATTGTCATTGTATATTTCAAACAGATTAACTCGACTGTGATGTGGCTTGCCAGCAGCAGTTGTTTAGGATTGTTCGTAATTTAGTCTTAGTGGCAGGAGTTCTCTATGTTTTCACAGGTTTAGGAGCTGCTTTGCGAGTTACTCTGTCCGGACGGGATTAGTCTTTCAGGACGACGCCTAATAATAAAATGTTTGCACGTCTCCTCTGTGATTAAATCTGGACGGCTATAAATGAACACGGGAACGAGCGAGTTTCTAACTCCTTTGAACCTGTGATGGGTTCACATTTATTGGATCATGAATTTATTTATAGAACGCTGCAATTATAATAATGTGGCATATGCTTAATATAAAGTGAGGCTTTATACCACCTGGAGCTGCCATGATCAATTTAATCAGCTTGTGGGATCGCGCGCGTTCTTTTGATTACCAGACATTGCCGGTCCGGACAGAAATAAAATCAGAATAGCACCTGCAAATGATGGAGTTACCCCACCTCCCTATGTAAATTTAATCCCGTCCAAATAGGGCTTACCACTGAAAAAATCAGGACTAGCACCCTAGTCCCCCTCCTAAATCACCTTTTTCTGTAATAATACACCCAGAGGTTGTCTAGATGCAGTGAAGAATAACGTAGTGCAGCTTTTTTTGGTGGTTTGTCTTTCTCCATGCCCACTGCAAGCTCTCATCAGTGGCTTTATGATGACTAAGTGGGTGTGTATGTGTTTTTTCCGGTTGTCAAGTGATTTTCACACAACCTGACAGACTGCTTGGTCTTTCTCTCTTCTTGCTTTATACATCTGGCTATACACAAGACCGATACACGCGTATACGAACAACAGCCCCGTCCCGTTTTAAATTAATCTTATTCTTGTCTAGTGAGATGATGAGAGATTAACGGTGGGTGTCTTCTAGAAATAGAAATGAGTTCCACACAAATCTCTCTCTCTGACCTGGAAGGGCTTAAAGGGCCTCCCTGTACTGAAATGTTGATCCACGATGATCTAATCTTGGTCACAAAAACAGCTCCTAGGAGTGCTCCCGTGCTCTGCGGTGCTTTATGAATATGGATTCAGGGTCTTTGCATGCAAAATGAGTCCTGATGGTGCAGAAGTGAACGCCTTTGGTGGGAGACGGTTATGGGGGAAAAGCATGGAATGCAGGTCTGCTTCTGCTTACAGTATCTGTTTTTGGCAGAACCGCTGAAAGAGTTTGAGACACAGCAGTCGCACTTGGGTTTGGACCAAAACAACCGTTCTGAGACCGTTTACGAGAGGTGGTCTCAATCCGCTTCCCTACTGCAGTTTGATTGGAGTAAAAAAATAAAATAAAATTTTACCCTGATGTGACACAACTGCAAGAAGTGAACCGTACATGCTATGCATTGTGGGTAGCATTTTTTGACCTACAAGCTGATATGTGAGATGCAAACCGAGTGCCAAAAAACAGAGTTGATGTATTTCTTCATATCTGGACCTGGATTGTATCTGGACCTAGGAAAACAAAAAAGAAATGCTAAATACAAGAAATGCAAAATCCTAATGGTTCCAAAAGATTTGTTCGCCTTTTTATAATCTCACTATCTGGTGTCACCCAGAAGAGGGCGGGTTCCCCTTTTGAGTCTGGTTCCTCTCAAGGTTTCTTCATGTCGTCTCGTTTTTCCTTGCCACTGTCACCTCTGGCTCACTCATTAGGGATCTAGATCTACATCCGGATTTCTGTGAAGCTGCTTTCTGACAATGAATTTTCTATTGTCTTATTTCTGCCAATGATTTTCGCAAGTACGTTTCCAGTCCCGTCTATTCCCACTCCCCCCACAGCATGCATTCATTCATTCATTCATTCTCTGGTCCGCTTAAATTTGTGCAGTATGAAACCAAATTGGACCAAGTAGAAAAACGAAAGTATCAATTTCACTCCGATTCGGTCTCTTTGGTAAGAAAGCACCCATTTCAGAGATTTTGGGTTCTGAGAGAAACTTCTGCCATATATGCAATGTTTGAGAACAGGATCCCGTATGGCACCAGATCAGCTGATCCAAGATTTCAGTAACCCTGTCGATACTGAATGTCGTTTTGTTCCTACTGCATTAGGAAGCTTGAAAATCTCCTGCAGGAATCTGCTCGTGTTTACTAAAAGCAGTTAATCCTTTACTAAGAACAGAATTACAAACAGCAAATCCGTTCTCTTGTTTTGAATACACACAAATATGCAAACAGGAGGGCCATTACTTTTAAGCAATTATTCTCTATTCTTTTAATGTTTTGAGGGCATGTGGGTACTCGCAGCTAAGTGCACCTCCAGTGTGTGGAAAAATTGAGCATAGATTATTTCCTGTGTGATGAGTTGCTTTGACCAGGTTGGGAACTAATCCTCCATTGCGGGTTGTTAACTGAAGCAAGTGTAGTGGTGAAGTTGCAAAGTGTCATTTCAAAACTTATTTAAATCTCTTCTGGAGTTTCTTTTCCTTTCCACTGCACATTCAAAAACAAGATCAGGAACCAACAGAACAGGTTCTGGTTCATGTCCTACCAACTTAAGTGACGACTCGAGCGACAGCATCATGATTATGACGTGCAATGACGTCATTGTTGAGTCCAGCATGAGGGAAGTGCTCGGGTTAACACTGTTGCTTTATCTGATTAGCTGCTTGGTTAACCGGCTTGTGCAAGCCGTAATTGTTGCCAAAAAGCTTTGTTGACCTCAGGCTTTAAAATTGTCTTAAGTTAGCATCCCATAGTATCAGAAAACAAGTATTTGATCGTTTGTGCGTAAAAATCATTGTGTTGGTATGGTTTTTGAGGGGAAAGAAAAAAACTTTCACCGTTTGTGCAGGCTAAGAAATAACATTGCACCAATCAGCAACAAGCAGTGCTGCTAGATCCACCCCCTAGTTTGTTTCTGTTGGTACCAACCGTAAGCAGGTACCAAAACCAAACATCTAGAGCCTTTGGTATTGAACCGTTGGCCAGTGGAAAAAGCACAGATCCAAATTTTTTATTTATTTATTTATTTTTGCTGTCTCAAATTGTGGTGCAGTGGAAAAAGTGTTCCGTACACTTTAACCCAGTAATCAATGCCCAAATCCAGGAGGAGGTGTGCGGGACAAAATCCACACCCTGCTAGTTTACTCAATAAACCCTGAATAAGTGGGCCTGTTTACAGATTTAGACCTCTATCTCTCTATCGATCTATCTATTTATCTCTCTCTCTCTATCTCTCTCTACATCTCTCTCTACTTCTCGCTCTATACCTCTCTTTACTGCTGTCTCTCACTCTACTTCGCTCACTCTACTTCTCTCTCTCTACCTCTCTCTACTTATCTCTCTCCTTCTCGCTCTATACCTCTCTTTACTTCTGTCTCTCCTTCTCTCTCTTTCTACTTCTCTCTCTCTCTACACCTCCTTTCTTATGCTGCTACTTGGTCTCTCTTCCGCATTTTGTATCTCTCTCTCTCTCTCTCTCTCTCTCTCTCGTCCTCTCTCTTTCTGTAATTACACTCTGTATTTGAATACACTCTTATGTAACGCTAGTGACCCGGGGGAAGAGCCGCTGTGAGGCAGCTCGCTCTCTCTGCTGGGGCTGTCGTGCAGCAAGCGCCAAGTGAGAGAGGGGTGGGAGGGAAAGGGGGAAAGAAGGCGAGAGCAGTGGGCCGTTAGGAAGAGGAGAGGGGAAAAAGACATGGATGGAGGATGTACAGACAAAGTGACCGAGGCAGCAGGTACTGCTGTGAGATTAAAGGCGTGACTGAGGTTCAGACAGGCTTTACTGTAAGTATAATATACAGACTGCACATTAAATATTTGTTTAAAATTTGCTACGAAATGTTGAAGAACTTTGCATTATGGATTTGCATTAAATCTCATAGAGAGGCATACAAACTAATAGAACGAGGCAGAGAGAGTGATTGTGTGTGTGTGGTGCTATCTTAAAACACCAGATCTGTCACAGCACCAGAGAACATTATCTGTCCTTGAGAAGCGTCTTCACGCACAACATCGTTGTTTTGCAGCATGTTTATCTCTCTCAGTGGTCCTCACTCAGATGTATATTGATTTGTTGAGCACTTTGTTGCCTGTGTAATGCAGTGTTGTGTGTCAGCTGAATGATGTACAGGAGCTCCTTGTGGCTCGGACGCCGCAGGTAAACTGCTGCCATTATTGCATTATTGCTCGATTTAATTTGATGGTCCCTGGAGAGGAAGTGGAGGCTGCAGAGTGAGTGCCGCTAATACTGTTAGTTTCGATTTGATATTGCCTACCACATGCCACAGCGTGAGCGAGTGTGAGTGTGTTAAATGGGCTTGAAAACAGTAATGCAGTGCTGAAATGCTCCTCGAAGCTGGAGCTATGGCAAAGAGACTGAGAGTCTGAACTTGGGCTGTCGGAACAAATTTCACTGTTCCAATTTTTCTAATATTTGCGTCTACAAAAAAAAATCCACATTCGAATGTTTAAGCTCTCATGTTCTACTTTTAGTCGCTTTACGTAAGTCTGTTGAAACACTTGTTTATAAACTTTTTGGCAAAATGACCCTTGTTGCTTAATGTACAAACATTTGTTTGAATAAGCTCTTGTCATTTTATGGTGTACTTTATTTTCACTTTTTCTTAATTTTATTACACTCTAAAGGATTCTTTAGTTTGTCCCTCTGTGGGAACCCTTAAAGGTTCTATGTAAAATGCCACAACAGAGGGTTTCTCTTTCAGAAAAGGTTCCAAGTAGAACCTCTTCAGAAATATAGTACTGTTAACCAATCTAAAGAATCTTTGAGGAACCCTTTTTTTTTTCTAAGTACATCAATTTTCTAATTTAACAAAATAAAAAAATTACATGTAAGTAATTTACAACAAGCATTATTGGAGCATTAAATGCCGTTCTGTTGGGCATGTAGTGCACTACGTAGGTTGCACAATGCCATTGTTATACCCTATGTAGTGATCATACAGTATGTGGTTAATAGGAAGCTTTTTGGGATTCAACCGAACGGTTATTTAATGCTATTTTTACGCAGACCCCGTTTTGCTAAGCATCGGCGACAAAGGAAAATTTCTATAGGTAAATTATATATTTTTTAAATCATTAAAGTATTTATAGTATTTAAAAAAATTATTATTGACTCTTCATGACTTTGTCTTACGAAGGCCACACAAATTTCTGCTTTCGTGGTTCATGCGATATGAACGTAGATTGCAAAGTTTATGTAAATTTATAGGCCAGTTAATATTCTAATGCAGTCATATACTAAACATTTCGAGTACTTGAAATTCGAATGCAAGTTATTACCCTTAAATTCACAAGTAACATGTAATAAGTAACAAACAAAAAAGGAAATTATAACAAACATATATTTTATGATTTGGTTATGGTCAAGAAAATGTATTGACAATTTATTGATGTTTGTAGATAACATATTTTTTTGTTAGATAGAAGTGCCGGTTTGCTAATAACCCAACGTGCAGTGAGGTCCAAAAGTCTGAGACCACATTGAAAATTGGGGATTTTTTTTACTTTATTGCCACTGTATGGCAAACTAAAATGCTTTGCTGAAACTGGATCAGTCGTATCTAAAGCACGATCAGGCACAGACCAAAAGTGAGCACACCATCAGAAGAGCA
>JAOUQW010032994.1:0-20164 GCA_028565825.1 Olivaichthys viedmensis | reverse complement strand
GGCGGCTGTGGTTGCTGGAACTTCACTGTAAAAAAATACTTTCTCAAAAGCAGTAGATTTCATGGGTAAAGACTTTATTTTTTATCAGAATTTACTCTTTAAAAAAAGTTTTTTTACCATGAAATCTACAGCTTTTGAGAAAGTTGACTGTATTTATGAAAATATTGGTACCATATTTTTTACAGTGAAGTTCTGGCAACCACAGCGGCCAGTATTTTACCGTAAATTTAACAAACTTTTTTGAAAAGTGTACAAGAGAACACTGTCATACTTTGTCGAGGGAAGGACGGACACATGGCGTAGCCACTGAACAACTTAACAACAATAGCTTTTCTGACCTTTTAATAAAACAGGAAACACATACAGGCATGACATTTACAACAGAACACAATCAGGACTGGAACACAAGGGCTTTAAATACAGAGACTATTCGGGAGACGAATGAGACACAGGTGAGTACACTTAACATAACGAGACAGGGCGGAAACATCAACCAGAGACTAAACAAATATTGCTAATGGAACACATGGCTAATGGCAGCTGTCGCCATGGCATCCGACACATGCCGCCAGCTAGGGAGTCCCTTTAAGGCACAGCTCCTGAAGTGCACACATGGGCATCTAAGGGGGGGCCCCAGGCCTGTGAGCTCAAAGTCCCTGTCCGGGTGAGAGATCGGAGGCCGGTATTGCATGAGACCAACAGACCTCAACAGCGAAGACAGGGAGCGGTGAACAGATGGCAACAGGCGGCGGGTGCGGAGCGAATTCAGGGGGTATAGTGATGACTCCATCCGCAAAGGCAGGCTACAGAGTGGTTACCTCGTCCGCGCAGACGTGCAGTGGAGCAAAGACCCTGTCCGTGAAGGCGGCTGCAGGGAGGTGACCTCGTCCGCGCAGGCATGCAGTGGCGCGAAGACCCCGTCCGCAAAGGCGGGCGATGGCGCGACCATAGCGCTGGCCTCTGGCTGTGCAGGGATGACCGCAGCACTGTCCTCCGGCTGTTCAGGGACGATCACGGCGCTGGCTTCCGGCGGTGCAGGGATGACCACGGCACTGTCCTCCAGCTGTGCAGGGACAACCACAGCTCTGGCCTCCGGCAGTGCAGGGACGACCACGGCACTGGCCTCTGGCGGTGCTGGGATGACCATAGTGCTGGTCTCTGGCGGTGCAGGGACAACCACGGCGCTGGCCTCCAGCTGTGCAGGGACGACAACAGCGCTGGTCTCCGGTGGTGCCGGGAATTGGTGGACGCCCTCTGACGCGTAAGGGAACTGGGGCATTCCCCTTTCGTGGCATCCGTTAGCCCCCCCAAAAAAAATTCGAGGGGCAGGTTCTCCTCCTCCCCTGGGAAGCTTGTGAGCTTGCCCGTTTGTGCTTCGAGCTCGTGCCCGCTCGTTGCATCCTTGGCAGGAGCGAGATGTTACATGGCGGTGACCACCATGCTGACAGAGCTCAGGAATTCGCCCCTCCTCTTGTGCACCTCAAGCTCCCGGTGAAACTCGTGCCCGAGTGCTGCATCCATGGCAACCGACTTTGCTGGACCGGTTTCTTCAGAAACCAGCTCCACCAGCGTGGGCTTTCCTGTAGCGGGCTTTCTCCTTTGCCGATTTTTGTAGTGTCACAAAGCAGCCCTCGCTTCCATGGCTTTGTTCGCTGCGGCAAACTCTGGGTCTCCCGCCTTAAGCAGCGCATAGAGCTCTGCCGCATATATTCCTCCTCTTCCTCCTTGGAGCAAAATGGAGAGCGGCTTGCTGTATCCATTTGTGGGTGTTCTGTTCTGTCATGCTTTGTCGAGGGAAGGAGGACACATGCGCGTAGCCACTGAGCAACATAACTTTACTGACTTCTTAAAAATAAAACAGGAAACACATACAGGTATGACATTAACAACAGAACACAATCAGGACTGGAACACAGAGGGTATAAATAGACAAACTAATAAAAGGGCTAACACGAAACAGGTGAAACAATCAGGGTAATTAACCAATGACATGATAAGGGGAGGAGACAGGACTGAGGCCAAAACAAAGACATATGTGAAAGCAGAAACAAAAGCACATGGTGCTCGTCGCCAACGCCAATGGAGGGGGAAACTGTGACAGGATGAGCCCTTTATTCATTGTTCCACTCAACCTCTTATCTCACCAGGGGTCGTCTGCCACAAAAGGGGTAAATTCCGAAGATCTATAGTATTATTAGCTTTTGTTACAGACCTCTATTATTTTATTCACTTGGGTCGTAAATATCACCAGCCTGGTTCCCAATTTGATAATCTTGGTCAAGAGACTTCAAAGTCTGTTCAGGATATAAATAAGACGGCAAATCCTATGTCCAGAGAGACTCTATGACCTGAGCTCCCACACCATTGCCTAATCACACTATTACCATCTAGTGTGCTATTTTCTATCTGGCATTCTACATGGCCTCATTCCATTAGTAAGTCTATTGATAATTTCATATATGTTTTGTACCTTGATTTTGTGTTTTAAATTGTGTATTTGAAATTTCCTCCCGCACTCACTCTTCTTAAGAGAGTTGAATGTTAACTAAACCCATGACAAAGCGGCTTTAATTAGTAAATGTTCATTTTTGCATGTTTAGGAATAAGTTCCCTCAAAATTGCTTTTCTCACAGTATACCTTTATGAAAGTTTAAACCGCTGAGACTGCAATTATTCAATTTATTTTATATGTTCCACATTTAACATTAGACCCCTGAGTCTGGTAAATGCGTATGGTCCACGTCTAAATCTACACTGTCACGCTTTGTAGACGGGAGGCGGACACAAGTGCAAAGCCTTTTATTAACACTAACAACCATCAAACACTAAACAGGTAATCCAACACGGAACACAGGCACAGGAAACATAGACGTGACATTTAGCAACAGAAGACAATTCCCTGTGTATCTGAGTCCGTGGTCTTCCGATGTTCCGATGTCATGATTTACATGACCCGTATCGTTTCCTGTTTATGTATGTTATCTGGTGTTAGTTCGTGTAATAAAAGCTATGTTGTTCAGCGGCTACGCACTTGTGTCCGTCCATCACTCGACATAGCATGACAGACCTCTAAGTTCGTAATTTAGCTTGAGGATAATTTTGAATGGTACACAGTTGACCCTGTGAGGCAATCCTCTGAGACCAAAAAGAAAACCTTGTTTTATGGAACGAGAGAAAGGGCAAGTATATATATTATTAATTTAACACTGAACAGGATAGTGAATACAATCGTCAATTAGAAATCAGTCACATTCAAATTGTTTATTGGAGTCAGATCATTTTAATAAATCATATACACGCATTTAACCTGGAGGCCATGCCTACTTCCATTGTTTGTTATAGGTGACGGTGAGGGAAAACATCACCGTCAATTTAATTTAAATAACACTAGCGAAGAAGCCTTTTTCTCCTAACAATAGAATAGAAATTAGTCTTTTTACTTAGGTATTTGTAAAAAAAAAGGAAAAAAAAGAAATGGTACTCTAAATCCACTGATTACATAGTAATCTTGGGCAAATCCATACTGATTATCCCCAAAACAGGCAGGTTGGGGTCAAAAGCAGAAAACAAGACTAGGAATGAGCTAGGAATGTGGAAACAAGGAAACAATCAAGTTCAGTGGTCAGAGCCAGAGAAGGAGCTGAAGAAGAAAAAAAGCAAACTGGAGGCTTTTGTGACAAACAGAGAATCCCAGAAATTGACAGATAGCCAGGCATCAAAAAAGAGGTTTCTATTAACCACTCAACAGGCAGAAACTTTCTATTCCACTACCGTGTAATAACAAACAAAAATAGCTTCCCTTGAGTGTTTGTCCCTTTGCCTCTCCTTCAAACCCACCTGCTCTTCCGTTACAATCCAGTAGTTTCACAAACCCATGGTGAGCACAAGCTGAGCACATTGACCTTAACTGTGGCTAAAAGTGGAATCTTTTCTCCTGAAAAGGATCAGTAATAAGATTTCTTATAGGTTAAGAAATACTGAAAGGGTATTTTAAATGAAAGATAAAAGTCTGATTAAAACATTTTTTAAATTGTAAAATAGACTAAACCTTCAAGATCAAATGAAAATTCCGACATGTAGCTTGAAATCTCAGATGTGTACTGCAGGAGAGCCCAAGCACTCTTTATGTTATTTATAGCAGCTGTAGCAGAGGCATAAGGATGATATAAATCTTAACTATATGAACACTGCAACCAAACACAGACCCATCCATTTGCCAACAGTGCAAGGTTGATGTCCAAAAAACCTTGTTGATAGCAGGCTACTCTCAAGAGCAGCTTAAATGCCGTCAGGTTCACTTCCAAAACCGTATCTGTCTAATCATTCTATGTCGATTTGACAGAGAAAAGTCAATATCCAGTGTGGCAATTTGTGCCAACACTGTTCACTCCTGCTGCCTGGAAATGGACGAACAGAGCAGTTTCTGAGATAAACAGGATTCAGACAGGGAAACACAGGTGATAACTGGTGTACATCAAGGTTCTGTGCTTGGCCCTCTATTATTCCCACTCTACATCAACTTGTTGTGATCATTCATCCACTCTCAATGCTACTCTTATCACTGCTATGCTGACGATACCCATCTCTACCTGTGCTTTTCTCCAGAGGAAGCCTCAGTCTCAAGGGTTAATTAAATTTCTTATTCCCGTTAAACACCATGAAGTATAGAAGTATAAAGAATAAAATGTGTGATGAAGCACATTCATTGTCCTTATTTAGTTAATCTAAGGACATAATTGCCAAACGGAAGACATCATACTGGCAGGATATCATTCGTGTGATTGAATCACTCTTATTTTTGTTGGACGGTATTTTTTTCTTCAGACATGGCTGAGAACATAGATAACTCACAATCAGTTACAAGCAGCTCGGCAGACGTGTGTGGAATAATCCATTAAGCCATTTAGAATCCCTGATACTCATCCACCACAGTAATCATTTATTATGAGTGAGTTAGTAGCACAAATATCTAGGGGTGCCAGCTCTTATAGCGGCTTTCGGTGTTCTAGCCGCCTTGATGGCACTGCTTGTCACACAGCGACAGTTTGCTACGCCGCCAAGACCGCAGAAGCCGCCGCCAGCCACCTCACTGGTCGCGCTTCCATGCCAATGCCCGCGCAGAGTTTACTCTGGGGATGGGGATGGGGATGGATTTGGCTCCCTCGCACGATGCCGGTCTCCCGGTTGCGCCCCCCCGGACATAGACATTGTGCCTACGGGCCCGGCTGCTGTGCACGGCCAGAGCCGCGCATTAGTGGGGGGGCTCTGTCACATGCACGCTGCCTCGCGACAAGTACCACGCGCTCTCTGTTTATGTTTGTAATTCCCTGTCCCGTTACAGATTATTTATTAACAATTGCAAAATTCACATTTTATTTCTAGCTAATTACAATTTGTTAACACCATTTTATAATTTGTGAAGCTACAATTAGTGACTTGTTATTTAGTAACAACTAAGAAATGATTATTTAATATATTGATCCCATGGTATTGGAATTACCAAGCCATTACTGTCACCGTAACACCAGAAACAACACTGAGGATCCAAGTGCAGTCACCTTTATTTTTGGGGTAATCCAGTAGCGTAATCCGTAGTACAGAAAGACAAGTTTGTTCACCGTGAAAGCAGTCCGCGAAGCAGAATAATCCAAAAGGGAAATCCAAAAGACAGTAATCCGTAATCAGGCAGAGGTTGTGACGGGAGAGACAAAA
Source organism: Olivaichthys viedmensis (assembly GCA_028565825.1). Taxonomy (NCBI): domain Eukaryota; kingdom Metazoa; phylum Chordata; class Actinopteri; order Siluriformes; family Diplomystidae; genus Olivaichthys; species Olivaichthys viedmensis. The sequence continues at coordinate 14,452 of JAOUQW010032994.1, read as the reverse complement.
TGGGATACGCTCAGAATTGGTCAACATTAGTGAGGCAAAACTTTGCAACGAGTTGTTATCTAATGCGTGTTTATATGCTCTGGCTAATGAGGCTAACGTAGCGCAGCTGTTCTCTGAAAACCCGGAAGTTGTAAAACTCCGGAGAGTCCGCCCTCTGGTGGTGAAGGGTGGTAGTGTCCCCGTGGTCGGGTTCGGCCGTGACAATTACCATTACCCATTGACATTCACTGAGCACTTTATTAGGTGCTAATATACTAATACTGGGTAGGGCCTCCATTTGTAGCCCATCCGCCTCAAGGTTCTACACATTGTGCATTCTGAGATACTTTTCTGCTCACCACAATTGTACAGAGTGGTTATCTATGTTACCGTAGCCTTTCTGTCAGCTCGAACCAGTCTGGCCATTCTCCGTTGACCTCTCTCATCAATAAGACATTTCCGTCAGCAGAACTGCTGCTCACTGGATGTTTTTTCTTTATTGTACCATTCTGAGTAAACTCTAGAGACTGTTGTGTGTAAAAATCCTAGGAGATCAGCAGTTTTAGAAATACTCAACAGCCCATCTGGCACCAACAATAATGCCACGGTCAAAATCACTGAGATCACATTTCTTTCCCCATTCTGATGGTTGATGTGAACATTACCTGAAGCTGCTGGTCCGTATCTTCATGATGTTATGCATTGCGCTGCTGCCATATGATTAACTGATTAGATCATTTCATGAATGAGAAGGTGTACATGTTCCTAATAAAATGTTCGGTGAGTGTATGTGTAAATTAAAGTGCTACCAATGAAGAGGATTAACAGGTTTAGGATAATTAGCTTAGTAATTACCAAGTCACTTGATGGGAACAGTGAAATATGTGCACAAATTATTTACAGGCTGCATGTGAAAGCTTGGAACACATTTTATTTATTTATTCATTTTTAACCTTTTTTTTCAGCCATTTTTATCATGATCCAAATTTTACATAATGCTAGGTTGAATAAAAACAAGACTATTATGGGATGCCAAAGGCATGCTCAAAGGAAAGTAAGTGCAGTCCAAAGTGTACCAAACAGCATCTTTTTACAAATTTATTCAAGGAATCCAAGGCGCCCAGTCAAAGTGTCTCAGCAAAAAGTAAAAAGTAAAAATTGGTAGATGTCCTCTAGAAATTGTGACACTGTTTCTTCTCTTTTTATTTATTTATTGAAAGGCAAACATCTTGATACTGAGATGAAATGAAATACCCATTTTCGCCAATTGCAAGCTCAAGGCCTTTTGACCAAAAGCCCTTCACATTATAGCTCAGAGCAGGTCCACTTAGGGAAGAATGCAATTCCTAGGGTATCGAGGACACTTCTAAAGTACACTCATCATGCTACGCCAGTTATAGTACAGAAGGACATGAGCTTCGGTCAGATGAGCCTCTTGTTCTCGCCAGTGCTGAAAGAATAATGACGAATCAGTGCTTTGTCTTGTTTTTACACGGATCACTTAAAGTGCATAACTACTTCTTGTTAACTGAGACAAAACAGCAAAGGGGGGTGTTGATAGAAAACATTACATCCACAAAGTGGCATCTCAGAGCACAGATCATCTCTTCGCCCCATATGAAAGACACAAAATTTCAATCTTTCTATTATTACCTAATAAAGACAAAGGAATTGTATCAACTGCCCCCAAACATCCCATTGTAAAAGGTTTGGCTTTTTGAAAGAGATGCAGAATGCACTTATCCCTTGACTGACACTCCATTCGTTTACCTCTTGCATATGATTTGGCACGGATGGAAATGTTTTTCAGAATTCATTTGCCTGTGGGTGGATGTATTCAGTCAAGCTGCTTTCATTTCATATTAGATTGATAACTCATAATTAGGGAAAGGAAAATGGCTAATTAAATGAGAAATGAAAAACCTCACGAGCCGGTGATTGATGATGTGAAAGTGTGGGTCGTTACTGAAAGGAGTCTCACTAATTATCCAACGAACGAATCAATGCGAATCCATACACCAGCTTGGAGTCACATCTATAATGTCAGCTTTTGCTTTGTAAAGTTTATTAACTCTATACAAGGTTTGATGCTCTTTTATCTTTTTTAATACTAAGCATTTTTGATTGCCAGTATTCAAAGAAAGCACAAGTGCAATCAAAATAGTGCTGCATGAAGCTCGTTTTCAATTATGTGTCTTGTAATGTTTAGAAGCAAAGAAATCTTCATTCAGTGTCTTTTTTTGAATGCTGTGTAATAGTTTAGCTAAGAATTAATTGCCCAACTGGGGGCGTTTTTTCTTTCGGGTGTGGAGTGGGATGATCCAGGTGGTGACAATGGAAGTCCCTGATGATGCCAGGATCCAGAATATCGGTCACAAGAATAGGAAGGTTGTTGAAGACGGCAAGGCCATTTCAGATACCAGTATACACCCCTAGTTATGGGCATGATTGAAATGTATTTTGTCAGTACAAACACCTTCTGGGCTGATCATTTATCCTAGGGAAAAAAATGGGTTGATAATACAAACGCCTCTCTTTCATAACCAACAACTGGTTTTCTAGGAAACGTTCAAGCACAGACCATGCATTTATTCAAGTTAGGGTCACGGTAGATCCAGATGCAATCCTGGAAACACTGGGTGCCAGGCAGGAATGCCACCGTGTCGAGTACAAACCAGCGTTGTATAAAGTATCAACAATTATACTTGAGTAAAAGTCAAGATAGCCATTTGTTTTTGAAAATGTTGTGAAGTAGAAATATTTTTGAAACATACTCAAGTACAGCAATGAACTATTTCTACATTACTAGACACCACTGGTACAGACGTTACAGTATAAATGTTTGGCCATTTGGGCAGAATTAATGAGTGTCATTGATGTAAATGATCACCAATTGTTTAATTATGTCTCTCCAGAGGAAGCCTCAGTCTCAAGGGTGGCAGATGGCATGTTAACTAACCCATATGGCATCACCAAGTATTCGTAGTAACCCATAGTTTTTTAGAGATGGTTTTCAACTCATCCATTCATGTGATATTTAACTGTTACAGCATCAAACGTCTATAATAATTTTCCTGCTCCACAAAAAATAAACCTAAAGAGGCCATTGATGTGGAGAGATAAAAAAAAAAAAACCCTGTTGGAGGGCGTTCTCAAAATAATATTCCAAGGCACGGCTATAGACGGGGGTACACTATTACATGGAGGAGTGGTTCCCACTAATAAGTCTATGGCAGAGTCAGCAGGTTGCATTTTGTAGCTTTGGACATTCTAAAAAGTCTGTGGTGCAAAAGGAAATTAATGAGCCTTTGGTGGAGGTAGTTTGAAGCACATAGTGTAGCACTAAGGTGACAATGAAGAAATTACCAGGTTAGGACATGAAATGGATTAAGAATGGAAGTGACTCTTTAACTCAAAACATATTTTGTGCCTTGACCAATTCGTCACTGATGAAACTGCCCATAGCACCAGAGTCCAAGTGTGCAGTGGAGACTAAAGATCCTCAGGTTGAGGATCTTTAGGAGTTGCAGGTTGGCATCAGTAAATTGATATTTCGAAGGTAGGAACGACTGAAAGCTCTGTTCCCTCAGGAGGTCATCTAGCCTAATGGCTACCTACCTTTATGGGAGAGTCCAATAGGTGGTTATCATGACGGAAGGCTGTTTCAGTCTTTTACGTCTTCGATCAAGCTCTTGAAATAAAGAAGATAAAGCAGTTTCATTCCAACAACAGGAAGCAGTCACAGTTCTGGACATAATCAGAGACCTGGACATCTAGTTGCAGAGAAGTTAGCATATTGAGAAAGAGAAAATACAATAAAGGATGATGAAAACAATTACTCAAAATAAAGACATTTTCTATTGAATGCAATTTTTGTATCACTGCCTGAACAATAGCTTGTGTCCGTGAGTAATTTCACCAATTTGTGTTACTATTTAGGCTATTAAGAGACTGTAATTGGGTATTGGATGTTGATGGAGAGAGGAGAGAAGGAAAACAATGTAGTCATGGTGAGATTAGAGAATGTTCACGAAGACATTTGGGACTGGTAGAGATTTTGCATGTGACACATCATTTGTCATATGTTGTGGTCCAACAATGGGCTATAGCTCAGTTGATAACAAGCAGCCAGAGAGTTGTGTATTAAATCCCAGGGGAGGTATGATGGGTAATAGGGCATGCACACAGGGTTCCAGGTTGTAAGGTTCCTGAACATTAAGCACGCTCAATGTAAGCTTGAGCTAGGCACCAAACCCAAAGTTATCAGCTGCCAGCTGCCTTCCAGTGTTTGGAACTGAGTATAGATTACGGTTTTACATTAGTGAGGTTTCCATACACCTTTTATAAACTTATGTGCATGAAAATCTGAAGGACTATTCCAGAAATTTACTTTTATAAACTTTTATACATTTATATGAGATGAGATGGACAAGTTCCTGAGAAGATAAAAAGAATTATGGAAACAGATTTCTGGCATGAATGATGACACAGTGAGTGTGTTCTAGTCTCTCCATGACAGTGTGTTTATCTGGCACTCTTTTGTCCTCCTGTTGCTCCTCTCCAGAATATTCAACATAATAACAGTTGATGGAAACATGCAATGATTTGCATTTTTATGAAACATTTGGATGGAAACATAACTATTGAGTCACCAGCTCGGATCTGGAGATCTGGCCATTTAAAGTGGATTTGGAGCCGATAGACACATCATGTCACTGAATTCTGTTCTCTGCTTGTTTCATTTGCTGTTCATGTTTGCGTCTGTGCTTTATCAATCCGCTGAGTGGCAGCGGAGGAGGAAGTACAGGACAAAACCAAACATTTGTCCATTTTGGTTCACTCTCAAACAGCCTGACACTTATTTATCATAGGCCTTGCAGGTTTAGAAGCCACTGCAATAGCCTAATGAAGGTGAATCTATTCAGCATGCAGAATTCACATCGACATAGTATTACGCTTTAAAAACACACACACACAGGTTTTAACCTTTGTTAAATGAAAGCACACTAATATATAATTTTTTTGTGGTTTAGCCTGGTAGACCTACTTTGAAAAGATTAATGATATAAACAATGACCTTCACACAGTACCCTTTTAAATGAACACAGTTCTTTTCGAGCAAAATATAAAATTAAATAAGAAAGAAGAAATGGAATTTAAACACCCCAAGCACCATCAGAAACAGATTTTATTCTTTGCTCACATTAGCCAGCCTGTTTTCTCCATATTATATGAATTAAATTTTCCAGTTACCACCCACATAGCAGTTAAGTCTCCTGCAAATCCACCTGCATCCCGGCAAATCCATGCAGGGATCAAACCCATTCTGCGTACAGTATTTGTACCAGAAGTAGCCTGCACAATGCTGGAAGGCGTGTCGCCTTGTGGAAACCGGTGTAGAGAAGGTAAATGTACATCTGCATGGCAAATGTACGCCTATATGAATTATATACATGTGGTGGATTTGGGCCAGAGCTGCAGTATGAGTACGCTGAAATTAAATTTAAAATTTGCTTTTACGCTTGGGTGTCAAGCATTATGCTCAATCATTCTGTTACGCTTTTACATAAATGGTAGGGAAACAGAATCGCTGTAGCACGGGAGACAGGACACAAGTGCAAGGCCGTTTTCACACAAACATACATTTATTCTTACATATAAACTCTACAACACGTAACAATCAGGCACAAACTGGACGGAAACAATAGGGCTTTTTAAACACTTACTGAACACGAACAAACGACATGCAGGTGGGGACAATCACATTACGAGACAGGGAATCACAGACACAAACAGTGGGCGCATGGCGCACGTCGCCGTGGCAAATGCCATTATTCTATATGTCATGTGTTGTGATGCATTTGCTGTCTCAAATGATGACTTATTCTGGCCTGTGCTGAGCAAATAACCATTATTCACTCATGCCGGCTCACTCACTCGGCAGTGCGTTCCCTTCGCCAAAAAATACTGTACAGCCAAAAAAAGAAATAAGGATAGAACTCTAATGCTATTTCTGAATGTTAAATATTTTAATATTAACAACGTTGTTCCTGCCATGGCACATGAATACGTAAAGGTATTTTAAAAAAAGGTTGGAAAAGCAAGATAATTAAAGTGATGTGACGTAATACATGCCTTGTGGTCTCACGGTTGCCCATTTAAAACAATTTGCATGATTCAATTAGTATGAAAAGTTCCATTGGTTAGAGTTAGGGTTAGGGAACGGTGTTAGTGTTTGTACCATTGCTTATGACTAAAATCGAACAAAATCCAACCACATCGTCCTCGCTCGTTTGAATTTGTACAAACATTAAAGTGTGAGTAACAGCAAAAATGACTTCATTTACCGTTAATGTGAGGTACAAAACAACAAGTTAAAAGGATGGTGAAATACCCTTAAAATGTGATAAATTAAAATGCAGTTGACATAGCCTGTTGTTTCCCTGTTTGTGACACCTGAGTGTTGTTAAGTGTTTCCGGCTGTTCCTTGTTCGTCTCCCTTAATTATTAAGTGCTTAAATACCCGCCTGTGTCCGTCCTGTGTTGTCTTTTGTTGTTAATGTCTGCATGTGTTTATATGTGCGTGTGCTGGATGTTAGTTTGAATAAATATGTTGATTGCAAAACGCCTCGCGCTTGTGTCCGCACCCCAGAACCAACACGACATGACAGCAGTGATATTTGTCTTTGAGGGCAATGCTTACTCTGAAAATCCATTCAGTCATATGTGATACACGGTCATTTGTTCGAAAATAAAATCCCATAATGGGTACAATGCATGTAACAAGTGTTTTTAGACTGGGGCGTATGCAAACATACAAATGATGTTTCCGTTAACCAAATATCAACTATAATAATAATAATAAACAATAAAACGTTCCATTTACTGTATATAGCGCCTTTCTCAAACCCAAGGTCACTTTACCCTAGAGGAGGAAGATTGGTGAAAGTATTGAGAAAACAGAAAAGTTTTTAGCTTAGCTTTAAAAGACGAGATGGAAGAACAGTCACGGAGAGATTGAGATGTTGTTCCACAGTATAGGAGCCAAGACACAAAGACTTGCCTCCCATAGTGGACTATCTGAACTTCGGGACAACATCGGAGCTCAGTGTCAGAGGACCTAAGAGTATGTACAGGGGTGTAGGGATGGAGAGCGGCTATGTAAAGCTTTATATACATGTCATAAGCAGGAGTTTGTATTGGGTGCGGGCTGAAATCGGTAGCCAGTGATGCTGATGGAGTATAGGAGTGATGTGAGCAGATTGTGCAGTATGGGTGAGAACTCTGGTGGCTGAGTTTTGTATATATTGAAGCTGCTGAATAGTTTTAGCCGGGGGACTGATGAAAAGGGAATTGCAGTAGTCAAGGGCGAGTGGTGATAGATTTTCAGAATCTTTTGTGCTTAGCAAGTAACGGAGGCGAGCAATATTGCGAAGGTGGAAAAATAATTTTATAGTGAGTGCCTTTATGCAAAACGCAAAGGTTAGAGAGGGGTCAAAAGTAATGCCCAGGTTACGCACTACAGTGGAGGGTTTAATAAAGACCCCATCGATGTTAATGGCAAGGTCCGGACATTTAGACACTAAAAATTTGAGGCCAGCAATTAAAACTTCACTTTTATCTGTGTTAAGTTTGAGGAAATTGGCATTCATCCATAGTTTTATATTTTGAATAAATAATGTAAGAGCAGGTGATGGTGTGGATGTGGTGGATTCCGTGCTTACATACAACAAATCTGGGAATCATCAGCATAGCAGTGAAAACTGAGATTGTGACGGCGTATAATATGACCCAAAGGTAACATGTAAATGATGAAAAGGAGAGGACCAAGAACCGAACCCTGAGGAACACCCTGAGCTCCAGTAGCAGTGGCGGATTTGTGTTTGCCGATTGCAACAAAATTATATCTGTTAGTGAGACAGGATTCGAACCAGGCAAGAGCCGAGTCTGTAACCCCAATAACTAAGAGACGGGAAATGAGTATGTCATGATTTACAGAATCAAAGGCAGCACTATGATGGTCCCTCCCCCTCTTTCAATGACTTGATGTTGTTTTGGTGTCTTAATTCCAATTACATTATATGCGTTTAGTACGTTTAGGGTGTTGTCAGGCGCATGATAACCCTTTGGCTCAAGGGACCATCAAACACTCAGTTGCTTTCAATCTGTGCTGAGTTTCCCCAACAGCATTGCAACACAGATATCCTTGTTAAATGGTAGAGCAAGCATCACATTGAACACTCTCTCTACTAGTTTAGATGATCTTTAAAACTTGCATGCATGGAGAAGTGCACTGGTGGAAGGAAACCAAGATTCGTCAGGTTCTTTTGTATACTGGTGCTGTGGTATTGGCAGAAATTGAGAGACATTGCATTTAACAGCAACTTGCTTTTCACCCTCTATTTGCCATCTTTAACAATGAGACGGCACCAAGGCTTGAGATTCCAGGTGCAAGGTTTATTATACAGAATGACAAATCAATCCTGGATTCATGAATGAGGACATGCAAAAGTCAAAAGCTGTAATAGGAGAGGACCACAGGCATTCCAAAGAAGGCCATGCAAGACAACACTGAACAGCTTAGAAATGCATGAGAGAGGTTAAACGTTGACTGACTGGTTGTACAAATACTGAAGATAATGAAGTGCTAATTGATAACAGGTAAGCGATTATTCATGACCATCGTGACTAATGAGTATTCTGGTAATTGTGACCTCTGGTGGTGATATGTGGAATTGTCATGGGTGACTGACACCATCTTGGTTAGTTTCCTCCACCCACTGACTATGCTCATTTGTGAAGCATTTTAGTGACATTTATGGATAGAAGTTTGTGTCATATAATGTCCTTGCACACAATGTGCAAAGGTTATTTAGGGTATTTAGACTCCATCCCCACTTTTCCATTTGAAAGCTAAGTTTATTTATATGGCACAACTTCATACACAAGGTAATTCAGAGTGTTTCACAAACAATGAAAAAGATTGAAGATAAAATCTAGATTAAAAATAAAGATCAATTAAATAGGACAAATTCCAGGAACCGCTACTGCCTACTAGGGATGTATTTTTCCAATATATCGGAGATATAGTCCCAAGGCCATTTAGCGATTTATAAGCAAGAAGTAACACTTTGTAACTGTCATGAGGCAGACAGAGGAGGCAGAGACGCTTGTGAAATAAAGGTGAAATAAAGCGATTGCTTTATTGAGTGTTGAACCAGAGCAAACAATCCAAAACACTGAGCAAAACCAAAATCCAAAATCCAGGCAGAAGGTCTTAACCAAAAAGTCAAGATAAAAAACACAGCATCAGAACAGACAAGGGAAAAAAAACAGAAAACAAAGCGAGGGTCATACACAGAAATTATCACCAGAACAATGAGAAAAGGCTTAGTAATGAAGGCAAAATGCAAACAAGACTTAGCAATGTGTGTTTGGGATAGAGAGGTATATATACACAGAGGTTAATTAGGTAAGATGAGTTATAGGTTTGTGTAAATAGTGCACTGAGGGGGCGTTCACCCTAATGTCTGGAGATCACTAGTTTGAGCCCCGACAATGCCCTAGTCATCCGTGGTTGGGAGTCCAAGAGAGTATAATTGGCCCTGCTCTCTGGGGGGGGGGACGGCATTAGACCTTCTCTCCTGTCGATCAAAGCAGCACCAGCCAATCATGAGCGTCTGAGCTCATGCATACGGAAGAGGGCAGTTGGTGCCTTCCTTCGAGTGCGCGGGACTGCCCTGTGACATTGCATGAGCAGCAGTTCATAAAGATGCGGTAGTTGGCTCCACGTGTCTGAGGAAGCACGTGCTAGCCCTCAACCTTCCTCGGTTGGTGGCTGTCGTGCGATAGGAGAGAGAATTATCTAGTGTGGGTGGGAATTGGCGATGACTAAATTGGGAGAAAAAGGGGTAAAGTAAAACAAAAACAAACAAACAAACAAACAAAAAAACAGTACACTGGGGAGATAGAGCAGTGAGTGGGTGTGGTTTTTGGAGGGGAACCCTGTATCTGGTTCTCTAAAATGCGCTCGCGTTGTCTTATATAATTTCTCAACCCACACACTATGCTGCATTTTATGATACTAAAATGATGGTTAAACATTCTCAGCCTCAGTCTGTACTTCAAAAATGCTAAAAGCTTGTGTTAGCAGGATAGGCTCTCTCTCTCTTTCTCTCCTCAGTAACTAGCTCTATTTCACAACATCCCAATCGTCTATTGGCTACATCACACCAATTTATGATGGTACTGTGCAATTATGAAAAGATGGGGAGACTGGAAATCACAAATTAAATTCGATACCAAAGCCATCACTCGCTTGTTGTTTGCACGGTAATCAGCACAACGGAGAAAATAAAAGCCTTCACTAGCATAATGGACCGCCTTTGAGAAAATAGGCTGACATCTCTATTCTATTAAGGAAAGTTGGTGTTCATAGATATCAAATGACGGTAATGGTGACACTAGATGCACATGTGCATTCACAGGAACATTCTCGGCCATGCAATTGCCACTTAGAGGGAGAACTGCATCTAATGAGAAGACCTTTGGCTCTTCACATAGCAGTTAATGTTAATGTTAATGTTCAGTTAATGTTCTGCAAGCTGGAATTAAATTTCAAATTTTTTAATTTGAAGGTAGAAAGTCATGCAGTCAGCTTAAGCACTGTCTAGAATGAATTGTATTGTGCAGAAAGCTCATGTTCAATCATGAATGTGCTTCTTTTTTTTTTCTTTCCTCCCACTCCGCCGGAACTATGTACGCCCCTATGCAAATGACTCAGATTATGTAAATGCTTCTAAATTTTAAACAATTACAGCATGACATACAGAAAGACATGGAGCAGAATTACACTGAGTAAGGCCTTGCTTGTTCTTCAACACGCTGCAAGGCCAAGTGTGCATTTAGTCCACAGTCAGATTTCTGGAAACATTACCATGCTTTTTATTCTCTCAGCTCTAAACTCTTTGGAGAAAGAGGTTAACAAAGACGGACAGCTCTATTTACAGCCTCTATTTCCATTTAACCCCTGTGAAAAACAACATTATGTGCTTTAATATGCTGCATATGTACAAGCTGTTTACATTCATTGCAGTCTATCAAAATGTACCTGGTGGTCTGGAATTTGATGATAATCTCCAATACCTGGTGTTTTCCTTATCCCCAAGTTCCTCTGGAGGCAAAGGGCATGGAGAGTCGGTATGGATGCAGTGTGTTTGTTTAATCTGTGAACACAAAATCTGTGACTTTCAAGCATGCAGATACACAACCACTAAAAAAAAAACTCTTCAAGGGCATTTTACCGGGGCCATGTACATTAGACAGAAATTGCATGTGGCAAAGTTAGAAGCTTCCCTTGTTTGTGAAACCTCGAGCAACATTTCTTCATTGCACTGAATGAAGTTTATCTAACACAAACACTAGTTCGAATGTACACGCTTGTGGTTTAAGCACATGACCAATGGATATTTCTGCCGTATATGTACCTGTTGAGATCTCAAGGGTGCAGTGAGATTTACAAGAAGAATTGGGACACTTAAACCTTTTTTTAAAGATTTTAAAATAAAATAATTTTGGGGTTTTTTTTGTATTTTTTTTAAGCAACCTGTCAAATCACATCAGGTAATTACCCCTACACTCCATTCGCGAGGCAGTTACCTGGGTAGGCAGTGATTTTGGGCAGCATTCACTCCAGAGATAAAGCCTATCATATTTAGAAGATGACACGAAGACAGCTGCCTTCTAAATGACTGTATTTTGGACAAACACAGCTTCACATGTATCCTTCTGAACCAAGGCAATCCTATAAATCACAAGACGAGAGCACCAAGGAGCGCAAAGTCTGAAAAATCATGGCATACAGAAATGTGGAATACACTTACAAATGTTTGCTAACTGCTCGTTTTAAAGCGAATACAGGGTCTGTGCATCTTTGGGGCTCCAGACGTGATCTTGAAATTGGGTTCCACCATTATCATTTTACCTCTAACGAGCAACATTTTTCCTGCAAAAAAGAAAAGAAAAAAGAAGGTTGCATTAAAACAGATAGGACTGTTAGGTCATCGTTGTCTCAAATTGCATGCTCTTAAAAGCTAGCAAAATAATAATGTGAGCTAACATTCTCACTCTAAGATATCGTCCCTGTCCAATGACAAGCATGTATTTGCAAAATTTTTCAGGAACATGAAAAAACACTTTTTCCATAGTGCCATGGCGACGGCCGCCACGTTTATGTTTATTTGTCCCTGTCATGTGAGTTATGTTAAATGTTACCAGCTGTTCCTCGTCTGTCTCCCCTTGATTTCTATGTGTTCAAATACCCTTTTGTTTCCGTCCTGTGTTGTCTTCAGTTTTGTGTTTAGCATATAAGTTTGTGTATCCGGTTCTGTTTGCCTAGTATGTTAATAAATGTTTTCGTCAAGCTTGCACTACCTCCGCCGCTAAGCCGTTCATGACACATAGAGAGTATCAAACACAATAAATCCAAAATTCACGGTGTCAGCTTTTCATTGGTCATTTAGATGTCAACTGCTGTGGGGTAGATAGAGGTGTTTGCCCACATTCTATGTATGAAAAAAAGTCAAAAACACAAAAAGTGGAGATACATGTTTTTCATTGGACAGCGACGATATGTTACTGTTGCTTTATGCCTCAGAAGCTGTTAACTAATAATAAATTCCTACAAAGCTGATGCTGTTAAATGTGCTGAAATAAGTTAATAAGGCTATATGCCTCAGAGGCTGATAAATGATGAGCGTCTAATACTCAAATATCTGTCACGGTTACCAAGCCGTGGGACACGTGTTTCTGTGTGGCTAGATCCGCCCCGTCTTGTTTCGTCATTCATGTGATCCACCTGTGTCTTGTTCGTCTGTGTAATTAGTAAATGTTTCCAGCTGTTCCTTGTTTGTAAGTCCAATAAGTATCATCGTGTTTCAGTCTTCAGTGTCGGCTATTGTTCATGTCAAGCTGTGTCTGTGTTCAAGTTAATGTTTAGTTTAATAAATGTCATTGTTATTAAGTGGCTTCGCCCGTGTGTCCGTCCATCCGTCACCACATCGTGACAATATCTGCCTTGTAGCTGTCTAACATTAGATAACAGCCCATGAGGCCTATAGGAATAGTAACAGGTCTACCTGAGAGCATGTGATACTGCTTATCTTCCTTCCAGGCAGCTATAATTGGCTAACAGCCTGTGGGGAATATAGCAGTAGTAACTTATCTCCTCTTTACCTTCTTGAATGATGAGCACTTAATACTGTTATCTGCCTTGTAAGAATCTATTATTATTATTGAACAGCCTCTGAGGCATATAGCAATAGTAACGCCATGGCGGCTCATAACATAACCTCAACACTGGTAAAGTAAAATTTAAACCAAATAAACATCACAACCACTCATTTCAGCTGTACAAAGAATGATCAATACTCTACATTTTTTATGGTCCTCTCTTTTTCTTTTCTTTTTAATGCTCCATTTGTGTGCTAGTGTCGTACCTTTTTCCTGTCTTTTTCCCTCCTTCGTTTATGTCTAATTATTATCTAAATGAGTGTATTAGCCCATTTTAACTGAATGATTTAACTGACGTTAACTATTTTAAACTCAGCTATGATATAAATAACGCCATGTTTAGATATGGTGTAAGAAAAGCATGGATGTGTTGCCAGTAATTCATTCTTAACCCTTTAATGGTCTGCTCTACTCTTTGTTAGAGCATCGTTTTAGTGAGTATATCTTTATATTTTTCATATATATTTTTTTCATTATTTCTTTTAACTCATTAAGGTATTTTGATGTATTATTATACAAATACAGAACTGCTGTACTGTTGCACCAGCATACACAAAAAAAGCAAGTTTGATTTATACTAAAAAGTCATTTTATACAAAACTTAAATGTTTTGGTATCTAAGTATTTTAGACATTTTCTAAAATAATTTTTATTTATCATGTTTCACACATTATATTTAAGAAATTGTATATGAATAAATTGTATTTTATTTAGGTTTAAACTGATACAAATCTATGCAGGATGTTGAAGAACTTTTACCATTAATAGACATCTTAACCGTTTGGTCGGGGATCATAATAAAATACTGTGTGGTCAGTTAAGAAAATAAAATGATTAAATTTTCCATTGCTTTTATCTTGGTGAGACCAGTAAGGGTTAAAAAAGTTTCTGATGCTCACAGAACATCACAAAGGCTGTATTATGTAACGCTCCAGTGTGGTTCTTGTTTTCCTCAGCTCATGCCTTGGCCATCATTATTGATCATTATTCCTGTGTCTAGTCCGTCCTAGCTACGCTTTGTTCTTCTGTTACTTCAGTCTGTGCATTTATACACCTACAGTGGGGTTCAAAAGTGTTCAGCAGATGTAAAATCCAGCAGCATGTTTCACAGTTGTTTTGATCCACTGTGGTATCAATCTCTCTTCTGTTCGTCTCCTTACATAAACCCTTCTGTTACTGCCAT
>JAOUQW010032926.1:0-20183 GCA_028565825.1 Olivaichthys viedmensis | reverse complement strand
GATGCAATCATGTCAACATGGACCAGAATCTCAAAGGAATGTTTCCACCATCTTGTGGAATCAATGCCACGAAGAATCGAGGCTGTTTTGGACCCAGTATTAGTATAGTGTTCCTAATAAAATACTCACTGAGTATATATATATATATATATATATATATATATATATATATATATATACACACATACACACACATATATACACACACACACACACACATTCTTCCCCCCACCCACACATTTCCCATACACATATACAGAGTGCAAAGGTTTTCACACCCAACTTTACAATAATGGAACCAACAAGAAATTTAGTGTGTTTGGGTTTTACAGATACTCTTCTTATTACAAGGAACAAAACTGGTCAAAAAGGTACTGAACGTTATGATATGATATTAATAATGAAGCAATCAAAATTATATTTTTATTCCACTTTAATTTCTCTAAGGACTTTTACATATCTCCTGCCGTTTGGTTTGCATTTTTGTGAATCTCCAATTGTTTTTTTCCTTCCACTCTTTGGTCTACAGTTTTTGCTTTTTAAAAATACAACATTGTGGTAATATCATAAATCATGAGTTTGTGTTTCTTCTATTTCTGAATTTTTATTTTTTACTGTAAAAATAAACAGTCTGATATTATTTTATCTCCTTCTGCAGCTCTGTGAAAGGGGAATATTTTCAGGTTTTAGTACGAGTTTAGTACGAGTAGTATACAGTCAGCTCCAGAATTATTGGCACCCTTGGTAAAGATGGGTTGCTCAAAGTAATAAATGCAGGGGTGCCAATAATTGACACGTGGCTTTGATAAAATATATTTATAGATTTTGGATAATAAATTCACTTCAATTAAAGGTTTCTTACATTTCTCTCCTATTTTCAGTGTGAGATTAAGCTAATTAACCACAAATACATTTTTTCATACCCATCTTTACCAATCATTCTGGAGCTGAGTGTATGCATGTAGAAGGCAATCCCATAATTCTGTTCAGCGAACAAAAAGTTAGTAAAACATGGAGGACAGAAACGTCGCTCTGACTGAGGGAGAGGTTAATGATTGGTAATTAACACATTTTTTAAAACACAATATTATGATTTTATCATAAATCCTGATAAAAAAAGCCAGACAATTATCGTGATATTAAAATTTAACGTCGTACTTTAATGTCCGTGTACGTCTCGGTTTGTCCCGATGGTACGAGTGGATCATGTGACTCCTTCATCGTAGCGTCTTGAGAGAACCGAGAGAGAGACGACGAGAAGGTTCTGGTTCTCCACCACCAGAACAACAAAGCGGCGAAAAGAACGCAGAGGAAAACTAGAGAGAGAAAAAGACACAGAGGATGAGATGATAATGTGATAAATATAAGTAGAGACGGCACAATGCCACTTTTTCTTTTCCGATACCGATACCGAAACCTTGAGTATCGACCGATACCGATAACGATCCAATATATTTTTTTAAATGAGTGATTTTTAAATGAAGCACTTCACTTAAGATGACCATCTAAAATGAGCGATTCCTCAAACTGCTCAAACACTCGACTAGCCTACAGGAGGAAATACACAGCCATCAACACGACTTCCAAACACACAGCCACAACCTAAGACTTGTAGACACAGGGTTAGAGTATCTATGGCTCCTATTGTTATTGGCAAGCTTAAGAGTGACCTTAATGATCATAAATGTACAGATAATCGTAGTGTTGTTATGGCTACGCATGTTCACAGTCCTGCTGATATTTCTGCTGTAGATGACTACCCACAAAATTATTTTCCTATTCAAACGTGAGTAACAAGCCGAGGCAATACGTTGCTCTCTAACTGGAAACGACAGCATAGTGTTACCCCAGCAAATCTCTTAGAAATCCCTATATCAGAATCTGCAGGGAGCATTATTAACTTACAGCTCAACATAAGATCTCTGACTCCAAAGACAATGTTTGTGCATGATCTATTCAGGGACCATAACTTAATTTTCTCAGTTAAACAGAAACATGGCTTAAACCACATGACTATAGTGTTTTAAATTAATGCACTCCACCTGGATATAGTTATAAGCAGAATCCTCGTGCACATGGACGAGGTGGAGGTGTTGCTACCATTTATGACGTGGCGTTTGAGACTACGGAAAAAACACAGCACCAGTTTAGGTCTTCTGAACTCTTGGTTCTTAATATCACCGACTTCCAAAATAACAAAATTTATTCACACTTGCTACAATTTATAGACCTCCTGGACCGTACACTGACTTTGTAGAAGAATTCTCTGAATTTCTGTCTAATCTCTTTCTGTCCACTGAAAGCTGTGATTGTTGGCAATTTTAATATTCATATGCAAAATGAAAATGACTCTTTAAGGACAGCATTCGTGTCCATTCTGGATTCCATTGGTGTTACTCAGAATGTCTTAGGCCCCACTCATAAGTTTAATCACACCCAAGATCTAATTCTCACTTTCGGCATCAATATTAGTAAGGTACTTACAGTTTCCCTGAATGAAGCTGTATCTGATCACTGTCTTATCTGTTTGGAATTTCAGATGAGTATAAATTCTGGCACTAGATCCTGCCTACGTTAGAAACGTGTAATTCCACCACTCACAGCTGTGGCAGTCATAGAGAACCTTCCAGACCTAAGTGAACTATGCAGTGTACCAGGTGATAGATTCCAGCTTGACCAAATGATTGAGGGGTTAAATGCATCTCTAGGTCTACCTTGGACAGTGTGGCACCATCCCGTGTGAGAAAAACAATAATTAGAAGATCCATCCCATGGTACAGTGAAAAATTGCGCGTCCTCAAACAAATCTCCTGACAGTGTGAACAAAGATGGCGGAAAACCAAGCTGGAGGTCTTCTGAATAGCATGGAGGGAATCTCTCAATAATTACCATCAGGCCCTTATCTCAGCTAGAACAGCCTGTTTTTCAAACCTGATAGAAAGCAACAAGAACAATATTAGGTTCTTATTTAACACGGTATATAAATTAACAAATAATCGGGCCATTTGCGATTCTCAAATTCCTCCAGATCTTAGGAGCAAAGATTTCTCTGACTTCTTCAACAAGAACATAGAGACCATAAGGGTTAAACTTCAGCAGCAGGCTGCCAGTAATTCATTAAGTGCTATTCCATCCTCTAAGTCAGGAGGTATCATAATCCAAGATCGTTTTGATGAGTTTAGTCCTATTGGGCATAACAAGCTCTATACCATGATGATGTCCTCAAGACCAACTACTCGTGTACTTGACTCAATACCATCGAAGTTTCTTTTGGAATTATTATCAGTGATTGGGGAACCGTTACTAAACATAATAAATTCGTCACGGACCTACTGCTCGCCTCAGACTGTGGATATGGTTCTGTTTTGGTTCTGTTGGACTTAAGTGCAGCATTTAACACTATTGATCATGATACTTTAATGGACAGGCTTGAAACCACAGTCGGGTTAGAGACAAGTTCTTGCCTAGTTTAGATCTTATTTGACAGACTGCTACCAGTTTGTTAGCATAAATGGAGATTCTTCAGAGCCCAAAAAAGTGCAATATGGTGTTCCACAAGGTTCTGTTTTAGGCCCTCTATTATTCTCCCTTTATATCCAGACGTGTAATTCACAAACATAATGTAGGCTTTCGCTTCTACACTGATGATACACAATTATATTTATCAGTTTGGCCAGATTTAGCAGCGCAGCTACACAAAATGGAAGACCGAAACTCCCGAGGGGTCGCACCAAGAGACATTATGATAGTAAGGTAGTAAGTAGTAAGTAAGTAACTAATAGTAAGGTACTATAAAACAATTCACTAAATGTTTAACAATTTCCAGTATCGTATTTAGATAAACAGGCCAGGACAAGCTGTTATCATAACAGGTGACGTTTTTGTAAATTGCTTTTGTAAATCGTTTATGTAAATATCTGTTGCTTTCTAGAAATTGTTGTTGATTAAATTTTTTATCTGACACGTTCTAATAAACATGATTCATATAAATTACATAATTATAACATATTTTAAACATTATAATCATAATAAACTAATAGCTTAAAGACTTTTTTCTCTTGTTCCTCAGCTGATTAACAGCTCTGTACTGATTTATTTCACTTGGTTTTGGTTTTATAATAAAGAGGTGGCACTTACTTTCAAAATAAAATCAGCTTGTAATTGTCTTTTATCCCTAATTTTATAACATTTATTTGTTTAAAGCATTGATCTTCAACTCTTACACTGTAAATTCTCAGGATTTCACAAGAGAGTCCTAGAATTCTAGTGGGTTATATAAAGGGTTAAAGTGGTGGCGCAGCCCGATCCCAATAAGCCGTAGAATCTATACTGTAGAAGCTCCAAAGGATGTTCATCGCTTCAATCCGAGGGACTGCGGTCCAGTTCAAAGAACACACCACTTGCATGGAGGTGGAGAAGCAAGCTCGCATTGTCTAACTATGTGCAACCCAACTCCACCTGAATGCCCTTTGTTCCGTATTTCCTTACTTGAGTAAAAAAAAAAGAAGAGAATTACTAAATATAATAAAACTATTTTTCATATATTAGTAGAGCAAAGTTTGTTAGGAAAGGGCTCTCTCTCTGTGTGTCTGTGTGTTGCCTAGTTACGCAGCCGATATACTCGACCAGCTTGACGTGACAGCAAGAAAACTGAATGACCTCCATTTTATCATAGAGGAGACATTTTATTACAGACGCCACCCCGAGAAACCAACACTGTGAATAGTGCTAAACTGATATTTTTTAGAAGTAGTTTTAGTTTTTGAATGAGTTTCTAAGCTATTATATGAAGGATTTTTAACAGATTACTTTCAAAAAGTGGTGGGGACACACCCCCAGCTTACTCTAGTATGAATATTAAGTTATACTCATAATTCCTTCATAGTTAGGATCATCTTTGAATGACAATAATGTGCCAACCTAAAAAATGGCACGATAAATGTTACTACTGTCTTCAGCTGAAATCAGAAATAAAGTAAATTTGAAAAAAAAAAATATATATATTTTTTTATATTTTCCTTAATATATATTTCTGTATTTCTGTCTGGACAGCTTATGTGCTTATCGCTGTAGTATTTCAGCTCCAGTTACTAACAGTGCACTACCCAGATAGCAAAATTACATTGACTCAACGTAGAATATACGGCATGTAAAACCATTGAAACAACACGAATTAAACATTGAATTAATTGACATTAATTAAACATTGAAAGTACTTATTAACATGATTACATTTTGAAAAGGAAATCACAGCAAACATTAACTATTTTTTAATGTGAATCTAAATGTGGCATTATTGATTGTAATCCATCTTGCCTACTGGCATATAGTACTGCCACCATCGTCCATCCCACAAAAAATACAACAATTTGGTTCAGGTTCAAGCAAGTTTTATTTAAAAAAATTTAAGCACAAAAAACTATTGAGTGTGGAAAACCACTACTGTCCCAAAACAAAGACCTTTACAAGCACATTAGACTATTAATTGAATTTTATTTGTGTAGTGCTTTTAACAATAGAAATTCTCACAAACCAGCTTTACAGAAACCCAGATGTAGAACTAGATCGCCAATGAGCAAGCCAGAGGTGACATGAGGAAGAAACCTGGAGAGGAACCAGACTCAAAAGGGAATTAGTCCTCTTCTGGGTGACACCAGATAGTGGGATTCTTGGTCATTACAGTAGTCAGTCAAATAGAGAAAAGACAAACAGTACTAACTGTGTTGAAAGGATATGGAATGTTTGGTATGATCATATTTTGAATAAAAGTCTTGCCATAAGCATTAAAAAAGAGGAATATATTACAAAGAATATAAAATGTCTAAAAATTGTTTTTTAACAATATAACCGCAAGCTATAAGACCACAAGCACTATCAGCAACTTTTTATAAGCAATCTTTATAGATGATACATGACTAAATTCATGCATTAACAAAATCCACTTTCACTATGAGTGTAGGACTCTATTATTAGCTAGCAGCCTCTGAAGCATGTAGCAATAGTAACATGTCTTAGTAGAACTGCTGAGGTCGGTTGTGATTGGCTGTGGAGGATGCCAATTTGAGGATTGCGCTTTTTTTGTGGATGTACTGCCTACCTTACCTCAGTTTGACTCCTTCTGAGGCTGAGAGGGCGAGGAACTTACGTCTGATGTGCATTTTGTGTTAATTTTCACAAAATCACAATAACTCTTAAGATCTCTCTCTGTGCTGGCTGCACACTAATAAATATACACTATTTTTCCCTTATCCTTATCCGCTAACCACTTTGCTATCCACAAAGTTCTTCTTTTTTCTTGGAAACGGTGGAAAACAACAGCGTCAGTATTCGTCTCTTTGTATTTACCACACCAGGTACGCTGCTCCTCCACGGAATTCTTCAACCGAATAGTTACTTTTAACAAAGAAAGAAATACAGATTACTACATGACAACTTACACTAGTTTTATTACAGAATGCCCTCTATAATCATTAAACAGATAGCTATCAAAAACCTATTTGTTTGTATTTGTCTCTTTTTCATTTCAGTATATTTTGCTTACCTTGATGATTTTTATGTATCAGTCACATTAAGTGTTAGAATCTCAATGGCACATTTAAAACAAAAGTGCTAAAAGTACATCAGATGGAATCAAATGGTTTATTTCTGATTTATTTTAGAGCATTGAAGAAAGATATTGTTTTTCTGCCAGTGATTTCAGATAGTAGACTTATATGAAGGTAAAACAATATCAATCAATACCTTTCACAAATACAAGCGTAAAATGCACAAATATACATACAGACTGAAATAGTCACAGCAAAATGCACAAATATACATGGTCTCAAATGGACACACCATTCCACATATAAATCCAAAGTAATTTATATCTGTAGCATGTGTGTATAATAATGTGTATAATAAAACCAAAATATAAAATAAGATCACACAAATATATTGTACAAATATAATGTAATACACACCAAGCCGTATCTGTAGCTTACTATCTGAATATAAATATGTAACAAAATGTGACTAGAAAACATATATTTACGTTGCCAATTTTGTGTGCAAATCTGTCATATTTATTTGTGAGCAGCCTGACGACCATTTTCTGTTTCAAATATATTTGTGAATAACGTGCTGCATTTGTGGATCCTTTTGAAAGTGTTGTTCTGCAGTTAGAGATTTACAAATACGAGCGGGCTGATCTGTTAACACTCTTGTCATGTCTGATTTAATTTCCTATGTACCATATAGTGCACTATTTCGGGTGCAGCCATTTTGTTGTGTTGTCCGAATTCTCAGTGGACAAATTATATTCCCTGGATAGTTCAGTATATTATTACTAAAGCCAACAGGTACTAATTGGTGCTCTATTTAATACAGAAAATCGCTTTTAATACTTTTGTATTTTGTGGTTTAAGTTTCCTAGGTAATTTGTAACCTTCAAATTGTTAATGTAACGGCGGGTCACGATGATGTGTTACCGGAGCACTCACTAGTACACAGGTGTCAAACTAAAGGCCCGCGGGCCAAATACCTGCCTCATTTAATTTGGCCCGCCCGAACTTGCAAAAAATATACTGAAGTAGTATACTACTACCCAACATTTTCACACTGGACACGCCGCAAAGTGAATAGCGACCGTCCGTCCAATCTACATTGCACGCGTTCCGTGCGCAACATTGCGCTTAATAATTATAATTTTTTTAAACATTGGCTTCCGTTTTACACGCGTCTTACAGAGCTCTTGTGAACTGAAACACTGGTTAAAACAGATGCACGTCAAAAAAACGCTTCCGGTGTTAATTTGCCTTTGATGTAATGATTGACTCCAAATGCTGAAATGTATCATCCAGTGTAGCAACCTGCAGTGAGGTGGGAGACTAAGTTTGTTCTTAGCATAGAAAAGCCAGTATGATTTCTGCTTTACTGTTACAGTAAAGAACCTGTGGTATGAATGAACACAATTTTTGGCATAATTATGAAACAAAAATAAATATGGTAAACTTACTTACAGCCATAATCAGATTAGAGAATAGATGCACTTATAATAATACGTTTAAAACATACAGCCTTACTACATGGCCCTTTAAGGCCCCACAAAAATGCTGATGTGGCTTGGGCAGAAATTGAGTTTGACACCCCTGCACTAGTAGGTGTTGTCTGAATTCGGTCTGGTGTCTCCCTCACTGCTGCTCTCGATAGAACAGTCTATATGGTAAATATTGAACGAGTGAGTGAAGACACGATTTAAGACACAGGGTGTTTCTCAATACCAATAACGCGAAGAACAGACTTGTGGCCTTGAGAAGAACGTTCTTGGCAACTAACCTTGCAAGACAATTAAATTTATTCTTTTATGACTGCTTATTCACCGTACCTCGTTAGCCCCCCTCCATTTAACGAGGGCTTTGGTCTGATCACCCGTCCCTAAATAACAGTTTTGTTAAGGATTCCAGGCAAACGGCAGTGGTTAAACCTAGTTTCACTATGATTATTAATGCCATATTTAAAAAAGACTGTAAATAACAGTAAATATTTTTTCATCTTAGGTTCACTGTTAGCCAATGGCAACGTAGTGCTAACTAAAGCTACCACAGGAGGCTAGTATATCTAATAGGAGCCTCCTCTTTACGAAACGTCTGAACAAAGTTTTATATTATGCGTTGTTTGTACCAAATGAGAAAAGATTCGACAACTATATGACCGATTTCTCAGCTCGTTTTATGTCAAAATCTTTCAGTGTTTAAGTTATGAGCCGTGTCTTCCAACGTTGCAATGAATTATGGGACTTTCATTTCGTTCTTTTTGGCAAGTCACAGTCGATGCATCCTCGGTATTTGGGGCGAATCAAGAACACTTCCTGGTTTTTAAACTGTTCTCGGCACTTGTGTGCGAGTATTGGAACGCAACTTGGGCATTAAAAGATGACGTGAAGCGAGAACACGAGGACGCAAGATCACACAAGAACGCATATTGAGAAACACTCACAGAGGAGTCTGTCTTGCTGCTTTCACTAACAGTGCAGGATGATGACATAGCCTGATTGTTTCTACCCCCGCTGTGTTATTTTACCCAGTACGATTAAAGCACAAAGCCTGAAGGAGTTTTTCTAAGAAAGGACAAGATTAATTTTTAATACTTAGTATAATTACAGTTTTGTAGACAGATGAAAGAAGACAATACACTACAAACACAAGTTTTTACCCAACTCCACGATTATAATCTTTTCATTGACAAGGATTAAGAGCAAACCCACTAGCTCTGTACATGTTCCTGTTGCACCTTCAGAGTTAGGGACCACCATAAAACTACCAGAATGTACAGAAGAATAGAAGAAGAATTTTACAACAGTCCCTAACTCGGTAGATGAACCGGGAACACTTACAACACTACTGGGTTTCTTCTGGCTTTGTTTGTCAAATGAAAGAATAAAATGGTGGAATTAGGTAAAAACTTGTGATTGTTGTCTTCTTTCATCTGTTCATGAAACCTTAATTGTACTAAGTATTATACGATTTGATAACAATCAGAACACCAAATATCAAACGAACATTATATTAAGCATTAGTATGTACTCTATGCACATAAATCAATAATTCATCTTGTCCTCCATTAGAAAAACTTCTTTAGGCCATGTGCCTCGATCGTACAGGTGGGTTAAAATAACACTGTGGGAGGCAGAAGCAATCAGGCTACGTCATCATCCTCCATCCATTGGTGAGAGCAGCAATACAGAGGGTGTTTCTCAATATGCGTTCTTGTGTGATCTTGCGTCGTCGTGTACTTGCTTGTATTATGCCCAAGTTGCATTCCAATACTCAAGAACACAAGTGCAAAGAACTCGCCCCAAATACAGAGGATGCATCGGTTGGGGACTTAGCAACGAGAATGAACTGAAAGTAACATAATTCATTGTCATGTCATTATGATGGAGGAGGACACGGCTCAGACCCACAACTGAAAGTTTTTAAGTTCTTTTATTTTAAGTAAATGGTGCACATAAATCGGATTTTGACATAAAATGGTACAAATGCTCATTTGGTACAAACATTGAATAATATAAAACATCGTTCCGACGTTTCGTGAAGAGGAATCCATTAGATATACTAGCCTCCTGTGGTAGCTTTAGTTAGCCTTAAGTTGGCATTGGCTAACGGTGACCCTAAGATGAAAGACGAATTTTCTTTACCGTTATAGTTTACAAGTCTTTTTAAAATGCTGTATTAACCATCATAGTAGAACTATAGGTTTAACCGTGCTGTCTTTGGCGTTATTATAGTAATGAAAAATACTGTAAAAGTCTGTACTGTACAAAAGTGTTTTTTTGATTTCTTCAATAATTGAGTATCCTAAAAGTTTATCATAAAAGTGATTTACTTTTGTACAATACAGATGATTAAATGAAGTGTAATATGACAAGATGGTAAAATCACACAGCCCAAAAAGTACACAGCCCATCTCAAACGCGTATAGGTGCGTTCTCCGCTCTCGTGTCCTTGTGAATTACTTTCCATGAACGTCCTTCTTTAGGCCACAAGTCCATTCTTTGCGTTCTTGGTATTGAGAAACACCCAGAGTGTTAACAGATCAGCCGCTCATATTTGTGAATCACTAGCTGCAGTACGTTATTCATAAATATATTTGAAACTGAAAATGGGAGTCAGGCTGCTCACAAATAAATATGACAGACTTACACAAAAAATTGCAACACAAATGTAGGTTTTGTAGTCACATTTTGTTATATATTTATATTCAGATAAGTACGGACACAAATGGCATTGTGTGTATTTGTGCATTGCATTAATTTGTAAAACGTCTTGCCGTATTCTTGTAAGTCTCATTTTACATTTCTGTTTTATTTTCAAATGTTTTGGTACAGAACAAATTACTTTGCATTTATTTGTGGAATGTGTTGTTACCATTCATGACTGCATGTATATTTGTGTATTTTACTGTGCATTTATTTGTAGAACCTGCTTTGAGTCTGTATGTACATTTGTGCATATATCTGTGAAAGGTATTGATAAAGTTTTACCGCAGACATTCAGCAATTGCCATCCAGTTCTGAATCTTCCTCATCCAGATCAATTAACTGAACATCACCGATGTCCAATCTGGCGTTGACGCTAGAGTTGGCGACCTTGTAGGCAAAGGTCACATTATGCTCACATTGCATTAGTTTTGCCTGTGTTTCTGCATATTCATTCAGTTCGTCCAGGTCAGTAATCAAAATATCACCCATGTCCACCTTCGCCTTAGTCGCTTCGGTCGTATCTATGCAGTTGGAGAGCTGGTGGTCAAAGCTGTTTGGAGCAGTATCAGGCTCAAAGTGTGCCATTGTTTCTACCAACAGGCTGTCGAATAAGGCATCCTTATCTGCAATGAGATCATCCACGTCATCAATGTCATGTGAAACACTATTGCTAGCAAAAGCAGTCTGAGTGGTAGTGATAAATAAAATTGTAAGCAAAGTGTTGTTGACCTGGTTGACAAAGCGGAGTGGAGCAGCATTAGGCTCATAGGTGGTCAATGATCCCAGCGGCTTGAGAAAGTCTGGCTCCTGACACATTCAGAAAAAAACTAATTCACATCAATTTGTTAGATGAAAAACCAAATGGAAAGAGAGAAGACTTTGTTCTGTTGTCTTATATCAGTAATGTCAAGATTTTTATTTATTTTTTTACCCGAAAGGGACGAACAAATGGTGCTTTTGGGTGAGGTTGTACATTTTGTTTAGTGAACGGTCTGAATCTCTTTTCTGTTTTCTCCGTCTCGTTAGTTGCAAAAGTAGCAGAGTCCATTTTGTTGGTCTTAGTTCCGGTTATTACTTCTGATCCATTCATTTTGATGTTGGTCAATGGCAGTTTTGTCTTAAGATTCTCATTCACAGATCCCAGCAACTCGAGAGGGTCTGGCTCCTGACACATTTAGAAAGGAACATTTTCACATTAGTGTGTTAGATAAAAAAAATAAATAATAGAAACAGATTGTCTTAAATCATTAAGGTCAGGATTTTCTTTTTACCTGAAAGGGATGTACAAACAGTGTTTGTGGGCTCTTCACTTTTTTCTTCATCTCATTTGTGTCTGCTTTATTCGGCTTAGCAAAGTCCATGGTCTCAGCTCCAGTTCTTAATTTTGAGACATTTTTCTTATAGCTATCCTTGGGCAAATGTCCTGTGGATTTAACTCAAAATACTTTCATATGCACAGTACACTTCAGAAGTCATGGGGCAATGAGGTGAGCCTTTTTTTTTTTTACTGTATACTCAAGCAGTTATAATTAAACATTTTTAGTCTATATTTAGTCAACTAAAACTGAAAAGTATTAGTAAAAAAAATTTTTTTTTAAATCTCAAATTTCCCCAATATGTACTAATTATTTCTTTCAAAATGCAAATGCATTCATTTTCCATGTTTTAATTAATTGCTCTACAGATGAGAGTGACTTCTCTTCTCCTTCTTTGATGTGTATTTGCTAAATAAATGTGACTGTGACTGAAACTCCGACTGTGTCTCGAACATACAGCAGCTCCTCCATAGGTAAGTGCATTACTTTGCATGCGCTTGATAAAAGTAAATAAACTTTAGTGACCTGTCATCGGGTATGCTAGTTCTAGCTAGCTAGTATTATATTAGCCTAACATGTTAGGAGCATGACAGCATGTTTCTGCAAACATGAAGCTTTAATGTTAGCAAGGAGACAGGTCCATAGTCTCAATAGCATTGCGTGCGACGACAGTGGCACCCGCTGACCGCGCCTCTCCCCGTTTATTATTATTATTTTAAATTATGATTACTTGAAAGCTGTAGACAGAATTTGTTTTAAAAGTTGTTGAATGCATCTTATTGTTTTTGACATTGTTTTGCATTTCATCTTACCAGAATCATGGGTCTTGTCCCCAACGTCGGCAGAATCTGGCTTCTTCCCTCTCCTCCAGGAGCAGCAGGTGAGCATAAGCAGAAGCTGCAGAAAAATCCAGGCAGGTGACTTTTTTTCTTGCCTTCTCTTGAAGTCCTATTTTCTCCATGTCCTGAGGGAATAGATTTATTCCCAGTGGGCTCCTTGTGTGCACTCTGAGAATGACCCATAATGGCTTCAAAATCAAGCTCAAAAAGTTTTATACAGTTTCGCAGCTAAACCAAATATTCTGTACAGGTCTGAGTAATAAAAAAATAATTTCAGTTTAAATCCCTGGTAGATAGCTAAATAAAGAATTTATTAACAGTACAGTATGGTGTTTTTTTTAATATTGTTCCATCAGTTAAGGAATTTGTATCGTCATCTCTACCATAAACAAAAAAGTATACACTGGCTACATATGTAAAATACAACTGAGTTTCAATCATTATGCTTGAAGTGTTAGTGCAAAATTCCCATACTGTTGCGGTCACAAGCCTCTGTTCTCAGGGGGGCGATAGCATACACATCTGTGTCAGTAAACACAGAGTAGGCCTGTCTTTTTTATGCATAGATTTAATGAGGAATAACACTTTCAAACTTTAGCTGTACCAAAGATTGTTACAATTGAATTAAACAATTTTTTTGTATGTGAAATAATGCTTTACTTGAAGAAGAATATTATATCTAACCCCCATGAACAGGGTGGTTTAAACATTCTTGATTACACTTAAAATTAATTTAAGATTAATTGAGTAAGTATTTTTATGGAATATTTTCCCTAATTAAATACTGTATTTGAACCACTTGGTGGAATTACTTTTTTTCCCTAAAATGTAGGTTTAAAACTAATACATGACCTTTAATGCTTTCTAGTTTTTACAAACAAGCTACAGACATGAAGCATTGTTTTTAAAATAACTTTTTTCCACAAACACCTTATACACTTGCAATGTTAAGTACTGTATATTCCTCACATGAATAGATCTCTTTTTATTAAACCATGGTATGAAGCCAACATTACATTAGTTGGTCAGTTGTTAAATTTAGAGAATAACATTTTAAGTATTGATGAACTGTGCAACATATTCACTTGTCAGATTTCAACTGAAGAATGCACACACTCATCGACTGTCAACATGTTTATTGTTTTGGCTATTGTAATAATAGCAGATACGGTTTATTTCCACTGATGAGTTCTCCATCGTCCCCTTAAGTGCTTATAACCGCCACAGTAACGTAAGAACGCATTGTGAGTATGTCCACTTTGAGCGTGCACTTGCGATGCGTTCAACTTAGGCCTATTGGTGGTGCCGGAGGGTTAAGTTAGAAGGGTCAGACCATAAAGTGCAAAATTTTGCCATAAGCCTGTCAAATGCCATGGCGACCATGTTTTTTTAATTATCAAGTCATCCTTAAAAATCCACTTACAAGTTAATTTTACAACATGCAGAATTTCAACATAAATGGAAAAATGGATACAGAGAACCAGTAATCTGAATGTTATAGAGCCACCAGAATCTCACAAATATGTGCACCAAGTTTGTTATTTATTGGACATAACTCATTTAGGCAATACTGGGTAACAGTGGAAAACTTTATTGATCAGTATCGATCAAATGGTTCGGCTAATCAGCCCTCCTTGAACAACATTTTGTCAATGCAGTCTGCAGATGATTTACAACAAAATTTATGAGAATTAGATCAACGGTCTAGGATTGAAAATCTAGTGGGCAGGGCTAAATGGTAAATCCTATGACTTTATCCAAGGAATCAAACAAAAATCATTTTGACTGTACGACTCATGTGATTGGTCTCCTCACTTGCCTGAGTAGTGGGGATGATTCTCTCCCTTTCTGCCAAGTTTAGTGCTTCTAAGCCCTACAGTCTTTGCTCCCCATTTTGTTTTTTAGCAGAGAATCATAAGACAAAGGCAGCACCCTAAAAACAAGTAATCAGAACAATGTTTCAGCAGCTTTGAAGTTTGGACCCCTAAAAAGTTAAATGTAATTATTTTTACTGCCTTTGTATGCCTCCTTCTCCCTCATAGGTGTTTACCAGCCATTTTTGCCACCACATCCGAGATAGTTAATATTGACAGACTTTTATGTTGTTGTTGCACTGCCCCTTAAAAACAGAGACTGAGTTATTACTAACAATTTCAGATAATGTTCAATTGCAGCAGAATCAAAACAATTAACTCAAAGCTAGTATTACATGGTTCTGTGGAATGTGACTGGTCAATCTAAGCAATCTAAGTAAGCAATATAAACAATCTTCAACTGGCAATTATAAAAAAAATTTAAAAAAACCTGTTGCTACGTTGTGATGAAGTTCTAATGGACTATCCTATTTTTCTTAAAGAATACTTGTATACTGGCATCACTTTTTACTGTATTGCTCCAGTGTTGGAAAGTTCAATAAAACCCCAGACGAATAGCTTTGGTAAGACTTTCTCTCATGTCTGTCTCAACACCTTTATTGTTTGAGTGTAACGGTTGTAGTTTTGAATTTGTATTATATAGTTGCGTGTTTTAAACAGTTGTTAATGGTGTTCAACAACTGCCCTTAGACTTCCATTATAGGTGAGTTTCAAGTAAATTGGTTTTCTGTTCTTTTCTCAGTACAAGGAAAGGAAAGCGCCAAGTGCCCTCTTCCATATGCATGATCTCACAGACGCCCAAGATTGGCTGGTGCCACTTTGATCGACAGGGGAGAAAGTGTAATGCCATCCCTCCCACCCAGAGAGCAGGGCCAATTATGCTCTCTTGGATTCCCGGCCACGGATGCCTGTAGGTGTCCATTTTTTAAATTAGAAAGTGACATTTTGGCAACAGACTGAGTAGGTAAGATAGCTAATCGAGCATGTTGGACACAAGAGAGTGGGATAGTTGCAATAGCTTGAGCAAAGGGAAACCTAAGAAACTCCAATGGATGGCGGAAGCCACCATGGCCTTTGAGGCTCTCAAGCATCGGTTCAGCGCCCCCCCCTCTTACATCACCCGGACCCAGAGGTGCCCAGTGGATGCCTCCTAGACCGGGGTAGGGGCAGTACTCTCTTAGCGCGTGGGCTCTCCGCCATGGCTTCACCCATGCGCTTTCTACTCACACAAACTAACCCCAACGGAACGCAACTACGACGTCGGCAACAGAGAGCTCTTGGCCATGAAGCTAGCATTTGAGGAATGGAGGCACTGGTTGGACCACTGCAACTTGGAGTTATGTCAAGACTGCCAAGCAACTTAATCCACGCCAAGCCAGATGGACGCTGTTCTTTAACCGGTTCGACTTCACTCTCACAGCCGGGATCCAAGAACACGAAGGCGGATGCCCTGTCCCGACTACATGAAGGATAAGTCGTACCCTAGGCCCATAACCCCATTGTTTCCCATGCTTGCATAGTGGCCCCGGTCAATTGGGACATCATGGATAACATCCGCAGGGCCAGGGCATCGGAACCTAGCCCGTCCGACTGCCCACCGGGAAAAATCCACGTCCCGTCTTCACTACGGAACCGGGTTATTCAATGGGTCCACACGTCGGTGGCATCAAGGCACCCGGGCACAAGCCAGACACAGGGCTTAGTAATCAACATCTCCTGAGAGACGTCAGGGAGTACGTGGCCACCTGCCTCGTACTGTGCCCGATCCATGTCAGATCGACAACTGCTTCTCCAAGGCCTCTAGACTCCTCCCGCTGCCCAAACTGCCCACCGCGTTGGAAACCGCAGAACTTGTCTTCAAACCTGTGTTCCAGCAGTACGGACTACCCGAGGACATAGTCATGGACAGGGGTCCTCAGTTCACCTCCCATGTCTGGCAAGCGTTCTGTGGGGCACTCAACATCACTGTGAGTCTCACCTCAGGTTACCATCCAAGCCAACGGGCAGGTCGAGCGGTTGAACCAAGAAATCGGCAGGTTCCTGCGCTCATATTGCACCACTTCCCAGGAGGACTGGAGCCACTTCCTCCCCTGGGCGGAGTAAGCCCAGAACTCCCTGGTCTCCGCCTCTACTGAACTCACCCCGTTCCAATGCGTCTTGGGCTTTCATCCTCCCCTCTTCCCTTGGTCGGGGGGAACCCTCAAAAGTACCGGCCGTGGATGCCTGGATGCAACGGAGTGAGATCGTGTGTCTGCAGCGGGACGTTTACCAGCAGAAGATCCAGGCGGATCGACGCCGCTGACCCGGTCCACCCCTCCAGCCTGGAAAGAGGGTATGGCTTTCCACCAGAAACCTTAAACTGCGTCTGCCATCCTGCAAGTTAAGTCCCCGTTTTATTGGTCCTTTTCCCATTGTCCGCCAGATCACCCCTGTTTCCAATAGATTGCTACTACCAGAAGGCTATCGTATCAATCCCTTTTCAAACCCTTTTCAAGTATCACTGCTTAAACCATGTCGTTCTTGCACTCAGGTCGGGAGTACTGGAGAGGAGCCCCCTCCGCCCTTGAGGTTGATGGTTGCCCAGCCTATGCCGTCCATGCCCTGCTGAACTCCCGGCGCCGGGGCCGCCTCTTGCAGTACTTGGTCAATTGGGAAGGGTACGGTCCGGGGGAACGATCATGGATCCCAGCTGCAGACATTCTCGACCCCATGCTCCTGCGCGAGTTCCACAGAGAGCATCCCAATCGCCCCGCCCCCAGGCCACGAGGCCGGCCTCGGCGTTGGATGGGCAGGTCGTCAGGTGCCGACCCTAGAGGGGGCGGGGTTCTGTGACAGTCATCCCCAACCCTGCCCACACATGACCTTCCACTCCGCACCACCGGCGGTCTCCCTCACCTGAATATTGACTGTTTGCTGCACACACCTTACCATCGTCACTTCCTCATTACCACAGTGTTTATAAACCCCGGACTTTTGTGTAGACGTTGCAAAGTCTTGCCATTTCCTAGTTGATTTGCATTTCTGAGCAATATCGCTTTTCTGGTTTCCGTTTTTTCGCGTTGCCCTTTGGATTTGTTTGCTATACAGACTGATTACCTGGACTTTGATCCATTTGCCTGTTTTATGACTATGGAGCTGCCTGTCCATTTTCTTTAATAGCATAACTTAGCTGCAATGTAGCCATGTGCACATATAGATTTACCTTGGCCTCCTTGCATGAGCTGTGTTATGTAGTTGTGTATCCATGCAAACAACTTGTCTGTCAAAGGCATGTGTTTTGAGTGTTATTTTAGACAACATCTCTCTAAGAGACTCATAAATACCTCCCAGAATGTTGCATAAAGTCATTGCGGCAATGTTCTGAGGGACAGAATAGTTCAAAACAATTAAGAACGCCACAATCATAGAAATATGATCTTCAATATGTCGCGATCTATGCTCCAAACTGTTTATATCTCCTGGAATTTGGCCTGCTCCCCCAAGAAAGTCTTCCATTTCAACAAAAAGTATTGGTATATTTCGATACCATTTTGTTTCAAATTTAAGAAAGCATTCTCTCTTTCTTATCCGGGATATTGCCTAGGCCTTGGAATGCCCATAAAAGTGCCTGGGTCTACACCTATGTCTATTCTAAAAGCGCATACAATTACACACTGACCAGTTGTACACATTTTCCTCTAACAATCACTCGGTGTTGTTTACATACAGGTATTAATATACCTCGCGAACACTGACAAAAAAGGTGAAGATTTTCTTTCAATATTCTCAGGTTTTCATTTTATATATTCATGTTTCATTCAATATGCTCATGTTTTTTATATTTATATATTCATACACTGGCTTGCAAAAGTATTCAACCCCCCTGGAAGTTATCAGATTTCAAAGAAATTCAAAAACTGAAATATTTGTGAAACACATTAGTATTTGGTAAAGCCACCTTTTGCTGCAATAACAGCTTTAAGTCTATTGGGATAAGTATCTACCAACTTTTTACACTGTTCAGGAGTCATTTTTGCCCATTCTTTTTGGCAGATTTGCTCCAGTTCAGGTTCTTCAGGTTGGTTAGATGTTGTTTGTTGACTGCAATTTTCAAACAGTGCAACAGATTCTCGATGGGATTCAGATCTGACTTGGCAACTGTAGAACATTCACCTTTTCATTTTTTTAACCACTCCTGTTGCTTTGGACTTGTGCTTGGGATCATTGTCCTGCTGAAAGGTGAAGTTTCTCCCAAGCTTTAGTTTTTTGTTGTTGACTGAAGCAGGTTCTTTTGTAATATCTCCCTGTATTTTGCTCCATCCATTCTCCCTTACATTTTGACAAAATGCCCAGTTCCTGAGGATGAAATGCATCCCCAGAGCATGATACTGCCACCACCATACTTCACTGTAGAGATGGTGTTAATTGAGGTATGGCCTGTGCTAGGTTTGCAACACACATAGCGCTTTGAAATTTGCCCAAATATCTCTATCTTGGTCTCATCAGACCACAAACAATTGTCCCACATCTTCACTGGATCACTCTCATGTTTTCTGGCAAACTCCAGACGTGCTTCATATGGCTCTTCTTGAGTAATGGCTTCTTTATAGCCACCCTCCCATACAGTCCAGAATTATGCAGAACTTATGCAGAAATGGTTGACTGGTGCACCTTCACTCCACTCTCAGCCATTGAACTATAACTCCTTCAGCATGACTGTTGGCCTCACTGTGGCTTCCTTTACCAGTCTCCATCTTGTTTGGGCACTCAGTTTTAAGGCACGGCCATGTCTAGGCAGTGCTTGGGTGATGTGATGCAGCTTCCACTTCCTCACTATTAATCCAACAGTGCTTACTGGGATGTCCAACCTCTTGGATATTATTTTGTATCCTATTCCTAATTTATGAATTTCTATGATCTTATTTTAACTTCCTTAGAATGCTCTTCAAGTCTTCAATTTTACTCATTTCCTTCAGATTCCAATGACAGTTCAACTGAGGGAGTTTTTATCCAGAAAATGTAAGCTGTTTGATCTACTCATCAGAGGCTTGTTTAAGTTGATCATAATGCAGTCATTGTTCACCTATTATAAATAGGGCTGTGCCTCAGGTTTTCAGCAGAACATTGCATACCAAGTAGCATTGTGACAGTGGGAAATACTGCATCAGAACTAAGTGAAAGTGTCAGAAGTCAAATAGTTATTCTAAGCAAAGAAGGGCTTTCTCAGTGTCAAACCATGGCTAGACTGAAAGTTTCTAAAGGGGCAGTACATGGCACTCTGAAACGCTTTGCCGGAACTGGATCAGTTGTATCCAAAGCACAATCAGAAGACCTATACATAAAGCTCTGTTCACTGAGAGAGAGAGAACAGCAACTTCATCACAGATACAGAATGTTCTGAATAAAGAACGAGAGACTCCAATCAGCAAAAGTA
>JAOUQW010032725.1:0-20289 GCA_028565825.1 Olivaichthys viedmensis | reverse complement strand
TGTGTCTGTGTGTGTGTATGTGTGTGTGTGTGTGTGTGTGTGTATGTGTGTGTGTGTGTGTGTGTGTGTCTGGGCATTAGAGAGAGTAAGAGTGTTCAAAAATGAAAAATATACCCATATGTCTCTGTGTGTGTGTGTGTGTGTGTGACAGACATAGAAAGAGAGAATATGAATGTGTGTGTGTGTGTATGTATGGAGACTCACTCCAGCAGTCTCTCCACACTCCCTCTCTCACAGGAACTCTTGTGGAGCTCCTCCCGCAGTGTCTCCACTTCCTGCTTCAGCTCTGAGGGAACAAAACACAGCCAATCAATACTCAGTAAACCATAATGACATCACCGAGCAGAGAGTCGAGCCCGACGGATATGCAATCTTTTCACCGATACCATTTTTAACCAGCTATGAACTCTGATAATTGTATAGGATCAATAAATGAAGCAGACACCAATAGTTTTATTAAAACAGGGCTTTACTGAAATGACTGTCACCTCAAATAAACAGCAGTAACAGCAACATGCATATAAAACCGGGTCTCTTTATAAATGTAAGTACTCATATTTCTTCACTATAAAGTACAGCGTTGATTTAAACCATTAAAAAATAATCTATGTAGAATTTAATCTGCTTAATGTTTCTCCCATCACCCCTGCAAAAAAACGACTAAAAATGGCCTAGGAACATCTCTACACCTTTAAACCTCATTAAAAAAGCCCAGATCTATGAATACACATGAATATGCAATATCAATGCCATTAGCTATCTTACCTAGCCAGCTAGCTAATTGCTAGTACACTAGCTCACATTGGTCAAAGGTCAACACGAGTGTGATTTCAGTACGCGAGTCTCAAATTGCATCGTCATATTCTACGTGATTTATTTAACTGCAGCCAAACCTGTCAAAATATAACGTTACCATAACACCCAAGATTTTAGATTCATCATTAACATTAGCTAGCTGGCTAGCTTAGTACCCAGGTTCTGCGGCTAAAAGTTACCGGGTACCACGTCATCCTCTAACCTCTGCCGTGATTGGTCCAAACCCGTGTGGTTAACTTTGTGACATCATTAACTGAACGCTTAAAACATGACACTCAAATGGTGCTTTATAGTAGTTTTTTATGCAAATAGACCACCAGCACTTCAGCTGAGGCACATCCAAATCCATGCTCCTATATGAAATAGAATAATGCACGTCCCAAAAGCTGAGATGACAGTGAACATTTCATAGATGACGTCTCAAAACGTCATGAATTGGTTACAAGACAAACTAATAACTTGCAAAGATAAGGATAAAAAACTTTTTTTTTAAGTTTTGCACAGACAACCCGTAATCAGTCATATACTATATAAAAACTCGAACGTCACCCCACAGGTTTTACCATGAACTTTCCTCCAAAAATTCTCCAAAATTGCTTCATAAAATATTAATGCAATGTTTATGAGTGTGTTTTAAAACTGTTCAGAAATAAAGACTTACCAAACATTTAAAGACAAACTGAAACGGACCTTTTTTACCTTGTTCGCTCGTGTCCTTGATCAGATTGTAGACGACTCATCTGCACTGATCACTTAAAAGACGAAATTCTACTTTGTCCGTCATCTTTCACTAAAGTGCAGCGACTTTGTCTCGCCTCTAAACGGCTTCTGATTTTCTGATTACGTCATCCGAGAATGGGAGGAGACAAAAATATATAATAACCGATCATTTTATGTCATGTTTCACCCCCCGAGTTAGCTCACGCTCGATTAGCGAGCAGCATCATGGGCAGAAAGTGCATTTTTGGTTGTTCATCACCAAAACCTTTGTTATGTTACCCAAAGAATTTGAGGTTACGGCCCCGGTGGCTCGAATTTATACATTTTGAAGAGGGAAGAATATCGGGGAGAATTCGGCGTTGTGTACGAGGCATTACACCCAAAAAGAAATATTACCATTGCGACACGTTGAGATGCTCACGGGGGGTGAGCACCAACGTTAGCCTCGGCATCCGAGTCACAAGCCAATCAAATCCCGATCGATAAAACCAAAGTCCCGCGTCCTTAAGTATTCCGTTTCACTAGGAAATACTTTGCGTTGAGGAAGAAAAGGGCGTTTGAATTTCTGTTTCCGTATCGCTGCTTTTTTGCACCTTGATATTTTTGTGGGCCAGCTGATTTGTCGGTCAGGCCCTAACACAGAGTGACAAATGAGAGCGGCTGATCGCAGTGGCACACTGAGGTAGCAGATATGTGGTGATGGTGTCTGAAACGCTGCTGCTGAGCACCGCTGAGCCTCCACACGCCTCTCTGTTGTCACTTTATCCCTCCTCTGTTCTCTCTCGCTCTCTCTCGCTCTCTCTCTCTCTCTCTCTCTGTAATGACCCCGCTGAACTCATGGCTCAGTAACTGCTATAATTGAGAGTGAACTCTAAACCCAAACTGGGGCCAGTGAAAGGGGCCTCGTTCATCATCCCGGCACTGTGACACCCGACGCTCGTGCGGGAGAATGGAGGAGAGAGAGAGAATGATGAGAGTGTGGTGAAACTGGAGCTTGTTAAAGGAGAAGAGAAGGGAAGAGAAGGGAAGGAGGGAGCCAGACTGAGTTAGAGCTGTGCTACTGGTGTCACAGTACTGGAGCCTCACACACACACACACAGGACCTGCATGATGAGAATAGGCATGAGGACAGCAATAATCAGACACATCAGGGTCTGTGTGGGCAGCGCAGCATATTGCAATCCTTTTGCTATTCCTTTATAAATTGCATTCAAACTTTGGAGAATTAAAAGATTTACAATTGGAATGCATTTAAATGTTCACGGGAAATGTTCATCTTTTTATACGACCACAAACAGAATAAACATTAGCCGTAGCATTACACTCTGCGTTCATACCTATAAACCAGAGCGGAGGCAAAATAATAATTTTATTATGAACTATAATGTTTCCTATTCGATTTTATTTTTCATTCTCCCACAGTAATGTTTTTTCTTGTCACTAGATTTTACATTTCTCAAGCTACCCGAGGATCAACGTAAACATCCGGCATCTTCACGCAGTTAGGGCCAAATCTCTAATGGCTTCTTATTCACTGCATATGCTCACTACATAGGACATAACATAATGGTGTTGTAGAGGTAACATAGTGCACTATATGTCCACTAGAACTGCATTTGAGATTCAGCCACAGAAAAAGAGCAACTCCAATGAGTGCCTGTTAGTAATTAACGAGTAAGTACACACTACTGTTCAAAAGTTTGTAATCAGTGTTTATCAGTGATATAAACATTTAGTTTCAGATCATCTATAAAATGATTGTAATAAGATTCTTTAGATTTCAGATCATTTGTATTCAGCTGTAAAACATCATGTGTCCAGAATCATGACTTCAAAATGACTCCAAAAGTTTTACAGCATCGAGAGTGATGTTCATATAAACATTAATACCCAGAATGCATCTTTTTTGGAAAGCGGTGATCAAATCTTGAAGTGGAGACTTAAATAATAAACTGGAATTATCTATGTAGATTAATTTCTCCTTTATCAATACATTTTTATTGTTTAACTTTTTAAATGACTTTTTCCCAAAATACTTTAAATACCAAACTAAACGTGTAAAAATAGCTTTAGGTGTGAGGTTTATATTAGATATATTACATCTACTACATTGTAGAAGAGTTTAGTGAATAGAATAATGACTCTTCATAAAATATGACGGGTGTATATATGTATATATATATTCTATCAGGAAACCTGTGGCCTTCTGAGATTTAGATTGATATGATTATATGATGTGAAAAAATTTTTGTCCATGTTATTTCAAACACAAGACACACGTACAAACATGTAAAACAATAATACAATATAATACAATATATTTATATTCACTTGGATATTACAGTGTAGTGTGCACGTGGATGTACCCTTGGAACATGAGACATGCGCAGTGTGTGCTTTTGCCTCGGCCTCCCTCCCCTCCTCTACTCCCCCTCTGCTAACATGCCATCATGTAATAGCATCCGTCTCTGCTGAAGAACCAGCTCTCCTCCATAGCAACCTCACAGGAACACAGAGAAACACGTGCAGCATGGCACCAGACCAACCAGATAGCACAGACGCGTGTCTTTCAGCGCTTTGAGAAGACACCGTGATCCAGCACCTACTTGGCACAGGGGGGACGCTGGGAGATGGGCACCTCCTACAATAGCTGGCTCTAAGAGGTAACTACTGTGGCACCTTTTTTCAGGGGATGTGGCAAGAGAACAAAACACTTAGTTCTGGTTTTCTGAACAGATTAGGCCAAATGTGTAAGCTTTTTTAAAGTACCACTGTTAAAGGAGTTGATTAGCTCAGGAGTGTGTTATGAGCTCTACAGCCTGGGCAAGGTGCAAACGATGCCTTTTAAAATAATAATGGCTTTCGGCAGCACGTCCAAAAAATGTGTCTTTCATTACTTCTACAAAATGCTGGGTTACGACTTTGGACCTTCTGTAAGAAGCTATTGAGAAAGATCACTATTTGATTTGCTCTAAATCTAAATTGTTCATGAGCTCTTTCCTCAGCTTATCTTTGTCCTTTGTGTATTCCTTTAAGCATTGTGTAATTGTAGGAAAAGGGACTGTAACGTGGATGCATGGATGCTGGTTTGGCTGTCGTCTGCCCACACGCTCCCAAACTCCCACACCATGACAAGCCGCTCACGCTTCCATATCCCCCGCCGCTCACAGCACCACTTGGCTCACACACACACACACACACACCCACACACACCCACACACACACACACACACACACACACACACACTGAGCAGGAGGGACTGTGTAATTTGTACTCTTCCATGTGTTGTGTTTCTGTCTGTGTGTTTTTCTTTCCTTTTTGGACCGATTTCAATTATGTGGACACATTTCCCCGTTTTCCATATAAAATATAGCATTCCCTTTTTGGTTTCTCAGGTTGAGCTTAGTTAGATTCAAAAAGGAGCTTGTTGTGAAAAATAAACTGTATTTTTCCTGTATTTTAGTGGTTTTTAGACGATAAGGAACTGCAGCAACACTGGGGAAATATGAAATCTGAATCTGTACCTAGTGCGGTTGCTTCAGTTCAGCGCTGACAAAAAAAACCTCTCCCTGTTTTTACACGCTGTTGAAAATCAAAGACTTCATCGATGTCACAAGAGAGACACATTTGCATAATCACTGTGATTGGCCAATGCGAGTGCGGTCACCATACAGTGCAGGTGAGTGAAGTCACACAGTTTTGTAGTGAGCTAAGACTAGCTAGCGAATTCAAAACTAACACAACATGATGAATGAAAAGAGCCTTAAGATATGGCCATTCCAACAAAGTGGCAAACAAATCCCTTCATTTGTTCCTTAAAGAGAAAACGCTTCATAACCAGCAGGTAGAGTTTGTTTTCAGCGATCCTCCAACTGCTCTCCCAACTTTTCATACTGACAGAACAGCTCATTTCTCTCAGGACAGCATTAAAAACACACACAGGTCATTACGACTGCGCGCAGCTGATTTATTCAAGGTTCAGAGTAATCCTCAGGTTTGAAATCAGCAACAGGTTGCAAAAGGACGCCTGCTTGTACTGACGTGCAAAATGTTCCTCCCATCATTGAGCATGCTCTTAACTAGTTAATCTACTGAGGTAAATGCTCACACTGCGCGGTCCGATTGAGATGCCACAATGTCGGTGTTTACACTGTATTTGAAACACATCCACAATCTTCTGATAGTTCTTGTCTAATGAAAAATTCTGTCCGAGGGAGCCTATAGAGCGCATAGGTACCATGAGGTACTTTTCTAGCTCGGGTTATAAGAGCAGTAGCAACTTTCTTCTGTCAACTTTTTCTCTGTTTCTTCCAGTCATGTTTAGGATGATGATGAAATATAATGAAGGGAAATATCACATGTTACGGTTACAGCTCGATTAACCGGGCCTCTGCATTTTGTCAATATGTCAAGATGTGCCAGAAGTTCAGACGATCGCCCAACAGCTCAATCGGACATTTAATTAGGACAATTAATCAGGCATCACTTCCCCTTAACATGTTATACAATAACTGATTTAGCTGAAATCCATCCCAATTCTGACAACGAAATCGGGTTTAAAAACAGGCTCAACGTTCACTTAACGTTACCTCGCTGACTCCGCAGTCCTACAATTAAGTTGGCTAAGCTACTGCTGATAAGCTGGAGTATAAACTCCCCGCTCTGAAACTTCTCACAGTTAAATATTTAGCTCCTCTTCTTCCTCATATCATGCGTCAGACCAGTCTCGTATTACAGAACTTATGTGTGTCAACTAATGAATAAACATCGGAGGTCTGCTAATAAATAGTGATGACTAGTAGGCGGTCTCAGGGAAACTGGCTGTGATTTGGAGAGGCAGAGAATAGCACTCTACAACAATTTATTCAAATAT
This sequence comes from Olivaichthys viedmensis, assembly GCA_028565825.1. Classification (NCBI taxonomy): domain Eukaryota; kingdom Metazoa; phylum Chordata; class Actinopteri; order Siluriformes; family Diplomystidae; genus Olivaichthys; species Olivaichthys viedmensis. The sequence continues at coordinate 13,879 of JAOUQW010032725.1, read as the reverse complement.
ATATAGGCATGATTTTCAGAGTACAAATCACTCGGCGTGTTTCATAGACACTCAGTAATATTATAAAAAATGGCTGAAGATAATACAATATAGCACCTTTACGAGAAGGCAGTAATCCACTGTACTGTTTATAGCAAGTTGAATGACTGACAAAGTTTTTGATACAATGCTTTGCCTTTAAAGATGTGTGAAATGGGACAAATAAAAGTCCTGATATCCCGTTAGTTAATGTCGTCATCTCAAACTTTCCATGCCAGGAAAATGAACAACAGTCTATTTAAAAAGTCATTGCAGTTGGTTACTATGGAGCGCTGTGTCAGGATTGTATTACAGAATAGATGGTGTGAGACGGATCACTGGAATCTGCCCAGCACTCACTGGAGGATTCATGAGACAACGTTGTTGGCGCAGTCAGAGCAATGACATTACACATTATGTAAAGGTTGTGATGTGATTTATGTTCACCTGGAGGTTTGACTCTAATTTATCGAATAAATGTGGATCAGAGCAGCTCCGTGTGGGTGATGGGGTTCAATAGATGGTGGTAGAACTACAGGACTCCTGCTAACATTTATCGCCCCCTGGTGGATCTTGGTCATTGTGTTTTGTGAAGAAATCTTCATGTAAAAGAAATTTACTGTTACAGTTTCACTTGACAGCATATTCCCATTTTATTGGTAAAAAATAAAGGCTTACAGAATCCCTGTTAAACTGTGGACAACAAGATGTTACAAATTGTTATCCAGGAAATATGCACCAATCCTCTACTCCTGTCTGGAATCTCGTCACTGTGTGTACATAGAACCAGAGAACCTACAACTGCGTTTCTGCAGGGCGTGTTGATGTCATGGCGTACACTGGGCCCGAGCTGCAGTGGAAGTGGATAGAGCTACACGACTCGGTGTGTCTGCGTGCTGTGGAGAGGAGGATTCACACCGCTGCTGCTGCTGCTGCCAGGCCGAGGCAGTGGAGGCTCCACAGTCGTCCCCGAGCGCAGCACTCTCGGCTGGACGAGCACAAGCTGCACTACGCCGCCTGGGATGGCTGCCTGGAGCAGGTGAAGGCCCTGGTGGACTACGGCATCCCTGCTAACTGCCCGTGAGTCGTCTATGACCTTTAACCTTGTGGAAGACTTGCAAGTAGAGTGGAAAGCATGATAATGTACAGGGTTGCCAAGTCTGGGTGACAAAACCAGCCCAATGGCCATTCAAAACTAGCCAAAAAAAACAGCCAAAAGGGCAATAAAATTAGCCCAGTACCAAAATTCACAATCTGACACTCCCAAACCCTATATTAATTCCAAATTCATGACACCCATTGCCAAATGTATAACGTATAACATTTAGCTGTTTAACCATGTGTTTGTATTATATCTATATTTTGTTATACTGTCTGACAATGCCTTTTGAACTGCACGATTTATGATGTTATAACCTCTGAAAACCTTCCCAAGAATTGAAACTCTAGAGAGAATGAGGAAGCAAACTCTCAGCGTTGCTATAAATAATAATAATAATAATCTGACAGAATAATTATAAAACAATAAGAGTGCATTGATTTAAAATGATAAGAAAAGCAAAAAACATAACGTAATAAACAAATTACCCAATAAATACTCTCCTTCTCGTTGATTCGTATTTCAGTTTAATCCTGATTTAACTGTAAAAAATGTGACATCCAGTCAGATATATCTTTCAAACAGGAAACTAATTTTCACCTGATGAAACCGATATATAAAATTGTAAGTAATCAGCATTAATGTAAAAACTTTCATGTTTTTTTCATAAGTCTACCAAGAGGTAACATATAGAGGGAAACAAAGCAAAGGTCCCAGAACGGATCTTTGTGGAACTCCACAGGTGATTTCATAGTGTTTTGATGAGTGACTTCCCAAATCAACATAAAACTTTCCATTGCTGTGCATGATAGTCTCTTAGTGGCATTAATTTACTGTCCAATCATTATGTACTACACGTTTTAAGACTGCACATTATAAGCACATTTTACGTTCTAGAGATCCTCACGGCTGGACAGCCGTCCACCATGCTGCTTTCAGGGGGCACCTCGCACTGCTCAGGTTCTTGCTGCACGCCTGCCAAATGGACGTGAACTGCCTGGATTTCTTCGGCTGCACCCCTCTACACCGCTCGTGCATGGGAGGCAACGCGGACGCCACTGAGTTCCTCCTCCAGAAGGGAGCGTCCCACGAGACACACTCCAGTTCCGGCCAGACGCCCCTCCACCTGGCTGCGGCTGGTGGGCACCTGGGCACGGCGCGGACGTTGCTGCAACACCTGGCAGCGCCCGACGTGATGGACTCGCGCAGGTGGACGCCGCTGCACTGGGCCGTGTTCGGGGGCTGGGGCGACATGGCTGAGCTGCTGCTGGATAATGGGGCAGACGTGGAAGGGCCGACTGGGGTGGGCACAAGTCCCCTGCAGCTGGCTGTGATGGTGGGCAATGAGGCAGCCGTCAGGCTCCTGCTGAATCGTGGTGCTGATTCCAACATCAGGGGCTCCAACGGACGAACGGCACTGCACCTGTGTGCCTGCTCTGCGGAGAAGAAGGTGATTTTAAGAAAATCAAATCAAAGAAAAAAGGTTTTAGAAAAAAGTGGCAAAATTGTCTAAGATTTCATCATCGGGGGATCATGATTTTGAATCCCTATGACGCCACAGCCATCAGTGGCCAAAAGCCCAAGAGAGCATAACTGGGCTCATAACTGGGCAACGGCCCTCATCGTTTTCCTGTCAATCAGAGAGACTCTCGGGTCAATCGGCCAATCGGGTCTGTTACAAAGTCTGCTAGCTCATGTATACACAATAGAGAAGTTATCACTCCTCCAAGCGTGTTCAGCTCTCCTTTAACGTTGCATAAGCAGCAATTCAAAAAGGTTGGCTGACTTTACGTGTGTCAGAGGAAGCACATGATAGCCTTCATCCTCCAAAATTGGTAACTGCCGTGCAATAGGGAAGGTAAATCTTACAGCATCATGAGAACATTTAAGATGGAGGCCAGAATAAAATAAATTGGTAAAGAAATGGAGATTGTCTGTAAGATTAACTGATGCCTGAAGTATTTGTGCTTCAAAGCCCACAAATGGAGCACACATTAGTTTCAACAATATCATTACACATGACATGATTTAGTGTTTCTCACTGCCAAGTGCTGAGTGTACACTCAAGGTCTCTTTGCCCTTCGGCTTTCGCTACGCTGTCAGCGCGTCAAGCCAAGTGCACACAGAGAAACAGATGGTATTTGCTCTGGTGAATCACGAGGCACTGTTCCTGTCTCCTTACCACCATTTGATCTGTCTTGCCCTGCACTCTTTCTGTTTCTCTTCTCTCCCCATATCTTCCCCCTTCCCTCAGATCCTGCAGCACCTGTTAGCCGCTGGGGCGAAGGTGTGTGTGAGGGACAGGGATCAGGCGGCTCCGCTGCACCTGGCCGCCCTCAGAGGCTCCAGAGCTGTCCTACACCTGCTCATCCTGAACGGGGCTGGGCTGGAGGACAGGGACAGTCTTTCCATGACCCCGCTGCATTACTCCACACTAAAGGGCAACGTTGAAGCTACAAAGCTCCTGCTGCACTACGGAGCCGAGGTGGATGCCACCGAAAGGCTGGAGAGGACCGCGCTGCACCTGGCCGCAGAAAGGGGACACTGCAAGGTGGTGTTTCTCTCACATGTCACCATGTGGTCTTCAGACTGCAGTGTCTGTCAGTGGCAGAACAGGGGAAATCTATGCACTCCATGTTTTGTTGTATTTTATTTCCTTTAATACATCTTGTGAACGACTGAATTTGTAAATTGGCCTAATCAGCTGAAGCAGGTATGAGAGCAGGATAAACCCCAAAATGTGAAGAGCACGAGCCCCCTAGGATTGGAAACCACTGGGTTAGTGAATGCCTATATGTTGCCGAGACAATTCAGCCAATAAAGGAATAGTTTGGTGAAAATCAAATTGACACCATTTTCCACTTACTCCAAATATAGTTGATCAGCCAAGACATGTTTAGTGTCTGAAGTTTGCTTCTTTAGTTTTGCACTGGAGCTACGTAGTTACCGTAGCTAACGTAATAGAGGTCTATCTCACCCAACATCTTTTCCTTAAATACATGCACAAATCTTCGCATACTCGCTTTAAACAGCATTGTTAGGCTATATAACCTCAAAGTGGAACTATAGTGTCATAGCTTCTCTGCCTTTTGGCTAAGATCAAGTGTAGCATCTGTTCTTATCAGTTTATGATACGTCCTCTATATGACTACAATTCCCCTCAGGATCAATACAGTATCTAACTGTCTATCTGTCTGTCTTATAACTTTTAGCTTTCCGTTACAATTCCGTCTTCAAACTTTGGGGGGCTGGAGGTATGTTAGCCTACTGTGTGTCTGTGTTGTAAGTTTAAACAACCCTACCTCTTGTCTTGCGCAGAATTATACCAAACTGGGCTAAGATTTTAAAAAAACAATAATGTTCCAGTGCTCAGCTACACGGTGAAGTTTTGTTCATGTTTATAGATGACAGTAAGTCACACTGTGTCCTAAACCCCATCAGCACATCTGAAGAACTGGATGTGGTTTCAAGCACATATTTAGGAAAAAAGATTTTGGGTGAGACAGACTTCCATTACTTGTTAGCTACAGCAGCATCGTAACTCCAGTGCAAAATTAAAGACAACGTGAAACAGAAATTCGAACGCATCTTTTTGCCACACCGTGACATATTTCCGAGTGAAACTGCATATTTGGGTGGGCGGGACATTGGTTTTATCCATCAGGATTTGATTGGCTTGTGAAAAGTTAATTGGTATCACTGCGAGTGTGAGCTAACTCAGAGGGGGGGTGAAACATGACTTAAAATGATTGGTTATTATATATTTTTTGTCCCGCCCTCAATTCTACCGTGACGTAATCAGAAAATCAGAGGCCGTTTAGAGGCGGGACAAAGTCGCCGCACTTTAGTGAAAGATGACGGATGAAGAAGAATTTAGTCTTTTGAGTGATCAGCGCACAGATGACTCGTCTACAATCTGATCGAGGACACGAGGGAACGAGGGAACGAGGGGGGGGGGAGTTACATTTTGATTTCAGCTTGTCTTTAAAGAAGCAAATGTCAGACACAAGACAAATCTTGGCTGATCAAATGCATGTGGGGTAGACTTTTCAAATGATTTCTTAAAGTAAATTATAAATTAAGTTGTCGTCATGGTGCCCATTCCCTGCTATAATAATCCTCATTCAATTTACCAGCAAAACAAAGAATCAATAGTCTACATGTTTTGTGTTTTTTCCTCAATCAACAGGTCTTGAGTGTTTTGCTGGAGAGAGGCGCAGACCCCTCCGTTAGGACAAGGTGGAGGGAGACAGCGGAAGACGTGGCGAGAACACATGAGCAGTGTGCATCACTTAAAGTGCTCCAGGAGCACAGGACGCCTCCACCGAGAACCCAAACTCCAGGCCACAACGTCACCGAGAGCGCTTGGTAAGAAGAGAGACGGGGTCAACGTGGACAGCAGTCGGCTGAGATCCAGACACTTTAAAGGCATTACACCAGACTGCTTGCTTGTGCTGAATTCTGTGAAGCTTAAGCCCTTCAAATAATACTACTAATAAATAATAAATACTAATACTAATCTTTAATGTACGGTGCTTCTCTAAATGAAAGAGCTGTGTTGTGTTGTCACATGACGTGTGTCTGGAACCCTGCACCGCGTCATCTCGGCCGACGTCATGCCTTTGAACTACCGCACTAAGTAGTACGTCACCGACAATAAGGGCAACATGGCGTACTGTTTAGCGCGGGTAGTACGCACGTTTCGAGAACGTGCTCGCGGAGGGATACAAAAAGGAGGACACGTAACAGGTACTTGCGGTCAACGCCCGTCGCGTTCCGGGAATCGACGTCATCGGAACGTCACTTTCTCTTTGGTCGCCGACGGGTAATTATTAAAACAACACACGAAATAGATCATTTGCGAAACAAAAAAAACAACAAAAAAAAAAACCCGTAATATTTATATTAATATTAATATTAATAAAATAAAAAAAAAATAAAAAACGACATCCGTTTTCCATAACGTGCGCAGCGAGGACCTATTTGTCGTCGCCCTCCCTCCAAAAAAAAAAAAAAAAAAAAATGGAACGCGGATGTGCATCTTACCACGACGACTCTCCGTGTGTTACGCGGCCGGCGATCGTACGTCACAAGCGAGTCACACTTCCGCCCTTACGTCGGGCAGCTCTTTGTATTTTTCTGTGACGAGGATTCGGCTCGCGCTTCGATGGAGACGACGACGACGACGATGATGGCGGCCACCGCCGCTCCGGTCGCCGCCGCGCCAAGCAGCGGCTCTAATAACGAGGGCATACTGATCGGAGATAAGGTTTATTCCGAGGTGTTCCTCACTATCGACCATTCTTTAATCCCGGAGGAAAAGCTGTCCCCGACCCCGTCTATGCTCGACGGCCTGGACCTGCACACCGAGACCGACCTCCGCATTCTGGGCTGCGAGCTCGTACAGTCGGCGGGGATCCTCCTGCGCTTACCGCAGGTAGACCAACGGGTTCTTAACACGCAGCTTATTACATTATGTATTGTATGTATTGTATTTAAACCTGCCTAACTTATCTCCGAGTCGCGTTTAAATATGGAGGCTCAGGAGCCCTACATTGCTTAGCCAAAGATCCATATCAGAAAGAAAAAGAAAGAAAAAAAAAATTTTTTTTTTTTTTTTTTTTTCCCCCCATCCGTATTCCGGTCAGGCCTGCCTCCTTTTTGTTGTGATTGGCTACTCGATTAACGCTCACCTCTAAAACCGCCAATCAGATTTAGTGAAGTAGGTGTAAAAAAAAAAAAACTGGTGTCGTGGGCGTGGCTTCCTAGCCAATCCCAGCGCAGGAGGCGGGACCTGTCGGAATGCGGGTAGGACGTAAAAAAAAAACAAAAAAAAAAACAACGCCATCAAGCTAGCTCGACTTGTAGCTAGCACGCTAGTTTAGCACGGATAAGTGATGTACGTGTTAAAAAGAGTCGTTCATACAGAAGACGTCTTTTAACGGTTGTTGTTGTTGTTGTTGTTGTTGTTTAAAAAGCTAATTAAAGAGGCTGTTCGTGAACGTTTGAATGAATATGCAGGACTTTATGCCGTGTGTTTTCGGCTAGCAGACTTTGCTAGACAAAACCAAAATGGCGGACAGACAGCTGGAGCGCGCCGTTGTTGCCGCTGCTTGAGGAAATTGAGTGTGGTTTATTTTACAGGTGGCAATGGCGACCGGACAAGTGTTATTTCATCGGTTTTTTTACTCCAAGTCGTTTGTGAAGCACAGTTTTGAGGTAAGACGCTGATTAGCACGTGCACACTACAGTTAGCATGCTAGCTACGGCCGTGTGCGCGTGACCGCAACGTTCACCGTGTAGCGGCCATGTTGCAAAGCCCGAAGGCCAAGCTTACTTCACTGACTTGCTTCTTAATGATCTGCTTTATAATACTGCGAAACGCATTCAAACCCATAAAGACCCTATATATATATATATATTTACCCTTTTAATGTTTTCTATTAAAACTTCTATTTGTATGACGTCACTGTCGTCATGCTCGAGCACCGATTTTCTAATCTGTAATGTCTGGACTGTCATTTTTTTTTTAAATGTGTGTGTGTGTGTGTGTGTGTGCAAAAAGGAGAAGAATACATACAGAACAAGAATGGCAAAAAGATGACAGTTTGTGTCAGCCACTAATATGAGAGCAAAAAAGATGAGATGGAGAGAGAAAGCAAGAGAAGGGGAGAGAGATCTAAATCTCCTAATATAGAGCTACTCTATTCCTTCTCTATGACTGACAGAGGTGTTAAGAAAGCAATCTTAGAGCCTCATCCACTCACTCTGGCCTCTCTCAGTTAGACTGCTGACAAATGAGATGAGTGCATTGTATTAACACAGATTTATCACCATCTGTACGCTCAATGGTCAGTGTGTCATAAGAATTGTGACCTGCCAGTAATACATGCAGATATGTTTCTCTGTATGTGCTTGTTTATGTATGTGTGTAATATATAGCCAGTGTAGAGAGGTAAAAGAGGGTGAAGATGTGTGCTTCACAAATTACACCCATCAAAAGGAGGCAGAAAAGAGAGCCAATCATGGAAAATTGGATGTAAAGGAAATAAAGATCCCTTTTGATACAGGCCTCAACTGCACATAACTATCTTGTGTAGGAATATAAGAAATAAATTATTTTTGTCTCTCTGGCAGTGTACAGTCTAAAGCACCTTCAAAACATTTGAAGCAAATTATATAACAATAGTTGCACACAAGATGTATGAGTGTATATGTGTGCAATTAACTAAAAGATGTGAGAGGAATTCCGACTAAGATGAACATGCAATAGTTATGCTTGTTTCATAACTATTGCATGTTCAAACAGCTTTAAATGGCTAGGTCTGCCAGCAACATGTGTACTGGGATTTCCTTTGACATTACTACTGCCAAAACAAAGAAAGACACATGTGAATATTAATTTCTGATGCATATTTATTGTAGGGGTTAGGGTTAGTTTAATAGTTATACAAAACATTTATGGTTATGACTAATTTGGGCATATCCATAAAAAAACATTTGAATGTTGTATACAGAAAATAATCTTCATAGTCTCTGAATGTTGCCTAATTATCCTGAATGTTATATATTCATATTAAGAAATATTACATATTGAATAATTCATATTTAATAATTATATTGAACGTGGTGTATGTTACATGAAAACTGGTATTTGATTAATTTGGTAGACCAGCACTTTAAAAGAAAAAATACTTTGACCAAATAAAATTTAAAATTATGCACAGTATAATAAACCCAAACAAAATTTTGCTTGCAATAACATTTTATTTAATTTAGAATTTGGAACATGTTGCAAAATACAGTATGCTGCTTGTCACATGGGAGGGTTTATTTTATACTGTAAATGTAAGTGTCAGACTTTACAAACATCATTATTTGTTCAGTCTTATACATGTGTTAATTGTCTGATTTAAGATAGATCTACTTTTATCTCCTTTAAAGGAAACTGCGATTATAAGCACATGCAGGCAAATCAAAAAATTCTAACTGAGTAGAATAAGTTTCCATTGTTTGTGCTAATGCATCTATGGTTATTAATGTGCCCTTCCCTTGAGCCATGTCTTGCTCTATTCATATCCAGACCAGACTGTAGACTACAAACACCTGTGCCTCACACATACACAACCCCCCCCCCCCCCACCCACACAAACCACAAACACAAACCTGTGCCTCTCAGAACAAATCATATAAACCTGTCATTAAAGCTCAGACATTTCTTCAATTATTTACAAATGACATTAATATATTGCTTCTTCTTACTCTCCTACATTGTTTGGCAACAGTTGAAAGTCTCTTTTTCTGTCCCTCCAACTTCTCTGTCTTTGAGGTCTCTTCTCAGATGTGAAAAGCTACCATGAAAAGCACCTCTTTTTTTACATCACTTCTTTATTTTATAACTTGCTCTTTTATTTTGGTCCAGCACTACCACTTTTCACTTCAGGCAGAGTGTGAAAAGTGTTTGACCCCTTTTCTCTTCTCTGGCAGCGGTGCTCAAGACTGGCTATATCAGGAACAGTATAGAGGATTTTTTTTTTAACCCCAAAAAAAATCATAACTCCAGGCACATCATAAATCATAAACTTAATGATGTATAAAGAAATGTTGAGTCGACTCCAGAATTATTGACACCCTTCAAGAGAATAAGAAAATTATTGTAAAAATATATAAATATTGCAGACAAAATAAATATTGCAGACAATGTTTAAAATTTACCACTTAAACATTTGGGCTAAAATATGGATGAATGGTCCAATATCCTCTACAAGTGTCTCCACCCTTGTCATTACAGGAAGAGGCTCAGTGCTGTTATTCTCTCCAGAGAAGGCATCACCAAATATTAATTGTGGGGGTGTTGCTAATTTTGGAACCAGTATTTTGTAGAAAAAAATTGCACTACTTAAGAAAACTTGTCCCCATGTGTTTAAACTCAAAATATCACTTGTTGCATGTGTTATTATTTTATATATTCATTTTGTCCCATACTTTTGAAGGATGTCAGTAATTTTAGAGCTGATTGTACAACAATGTTTTGCTTATTGCCGAATGTTATGCATATGTTCATATACAGCACATAAATACATCTGCATATAAGTAAATGCACACACATATGCATTTATATCAGGTATTTATATCACAGAACATTTTTTCCACTAACAGGGTAGCAAATGGACTCCATTATAATATTAAAATAAGCAATACTACACCAATCAAATAATCAATTAAATCAGTTTTCCAAGTACAATTTGTCAGAGCAACCATCCACCCACCCACAAACCCATACCTGCTACAATGGAAATAATAAAAAAGTATAAGAAAATCCAACTACCAACTTTTTGTTCAAAGACTCACCAAGTTTTTGAACAAAAAGTTCAAGTAAAATGTTGTTTGCTATTTTTGTTTCCAGACATTAATGTCACTGTTCAGTAAAAACATGGTAAATAAATACTCAAAAAAGCAATAAATTTGACTGGTGATGCACATATGAAAGTTATATATTTTACACATTAAAACATAGTTAATTAGTAGTTGTCTGTCTTATTGAGATAGATTTGGGCATTTTTTATTTTGCACCTTTCATACATTAGCAACCCAAGTTTAGCCTCACATATAATAAATGAGAATCATGGTATTTCACCCACCAATCCATTTCTGTAAATATATGAATGCACTTCTCACGTACGTATGTACATCTGGCCCTCAATGGCAACTTTAATATGTACACCTTTCTAGTAGCAGATTTTTAATTCTTTCTGACATGGATTTAATAATGTACTGGAAACATTCTTTATAAGTTTAGGTCAGTGTTGACTCACTGGCATCACACAGTTACTAATTAATTTTCAGCCACTTATTCATGCATGACAAGTTCACCTTGTTCCAAATGTGCATCATGGGCTTGAGATCTGTGGACTGTGAAGGCCATTGAAGTCAATGCCATGTTTGTTGAAATCATCTTGATGTAAGCTTTGTGACATGGCACGTTATCCTGGTGGGAATACACATTTGAAAAAGAGTAAAAGTGAGAAACATGATCAGCACCAAGGCTTAGGTTCACTGTGGTATTCAAATGATCATCTGGTATTAAGTGGTCTAATGAATATGAAGAAAGGATTCACTACACCATTACACCACCAAGACAGGAGGTATCTATGGATTCATACTGTTTACAATTCCCATGACTTCTCAGGTTTGTGTAAATAAAAAAAATAATAAAAAAGCATTCACAGTATTTAATAATATTATTATTCAAAGGGATACGTTATCTTCCTGGCTTGTTTTTTCATTGACCAACTTTCACATCAATATGACTGAAAATATCCTGGCTTGAACAAGTTAAAGCCGGCTGGAGGGTTAGGAAACTTTGCCTCAGAGCTGGGTACACGGAGCTCCTCCCAACAGACGGGTGGTGTCCTCATCAACGGCGTCTTCGTTGTGGACAGGAGACAGAGCGACAGATTCCACTGTGCAGGTAGTAGGCAGATCCACAAAGTAAGCAGGCTGGGCAGGCGGAGCTGGCAGGCCAACAGAGTGGACAGGCAGAGTTCTGGAGGCCGCGGGCGGCAGAGCCCTGGAGGCCGCGGACCGCGGAGCATTCTCCGAGCTCCAACTGCATTCAGTCATGCTCCCCTTGTGGGAGCCTAAGCCAAGCCAATTGTCTGCATGGGACTGGCTGGTTGACCCACTGGCATGCGGGAGCCAGAATATCCAAAGGAAATGACAATTGAAAGTCCATTGAATTATATGGGGGCATGGATCGAGAGAAGGTGTGGCTTACCGGAGTTTTACTTATGGGCACAAGGTGGTTTTTCAGGGCTCATGGGCGATGAGACGGTTCATCATTCCATCGAAACAGCCACATCTCATCATGGCCTTGCTGTGTCTCATGCTTCGCACACGCTGCAGCCTTTGGGGGCTTCTGTAACGTGTGGGTTGAGGCAGGATGGAAGTGTGTAAACTCTGAGTTGCGTTTTTTCATAATCATTATTCATAGCAGGGTGTCAATATAAAGGCAGACCAGGTTAGCAGAGGATAATCCATATTCCGAAATAAGGAAAACAGGCAAGGGTCGAAACCTGGAAATACAAACCAATGATTAAGCCATGGGCGGAGACAGTCCCAAAACCTAAACACAAGCACATGGCACTCATCGCCATGAGAACCACGACCTAAGGGGGTAACCGTGACCACTGTTCTGCAAAGAGCAATTCTTTGTCCAATTTCATGACTGCTTTTCATTTCCTTGTCATCTCTTTGAAGTATACTGCCGGCTTTAGGGGGTCTGGTGTGAGCTTGCCCAGCCACACATACTGTTTCAAGCTGTACTTGTTGATATGACAACATAATGAGAACTGGCTTTTTTGTGGAAGAGCGTGGAATGGTTCCAGATACTGGAACCTAGTTGGTGGAAAAGGGCTGATGGTGACTGCTTATTATTCTGGTGATGGCTCTAGTGGCAGGACATAGGATTGTCAAGTGTGGCCATGATACAGTGCCCTTTTTTTTTTCGTGATGGCCTCTCAAAAGGCTGCCAACAGCGGTGTAATTTTGGGGATTGCCATTTCATTCTCAAACTACCCGACACTCAATTCAATTTGAACATTCATTTGTATATCATGAAAATAATGAGGTCATAGCAGAAATGTAAGCTATTCTTATACATGCTTGTGACATTCACCTGCTAAAGGAGAGTCTGTTGACATAATCTTCCAAACAGAGCACCACAGTTAGGCTATTATATAAAAACCAAAGACAGGTATGGAACAGCATGTTTATCATCTAGGAAACATAAGTCAGGTGGTGGAAATTTTAGGAGTCAAACGTTGAAATACAAATTGCCTATACAACACATAGAAACAGTCATTGAACAAAAGGTTTTCATTTATTAAGTGAGTGATTGTTGTCAAGCTTTGGCTTATCTGCTTTTGGTGTGTAGCTGATAAATCTGAGTAGACAAATCAAATCTTTTGATTCCTTTGTGCTTGGAAATTATTTGCCAAATTCCCTTAAAAGAGCTGTTCAAAAAGAATGATTTCCTTGAAAATTCCGCATCACTACAACATACACCGTGGCCCTGATTTACTAAGACCCCAACTAGCGCTAATTTGCGTGTGCAATGGGATAAATTGAGCAGGAAAATAGTGGGCATGTTGCGGGTGATTTACAAACAATAATTGCATGAATTATCTCACGTGCCAAGTAGGGGGAGGAAACAATATGTAAATTTGGTTTTTGCATGTGCTATTTTTTCTTGATAAGCGTGACAAGTTCAGATCTCTAAGAAACCCCCGGAGGAGTAAAGTGAAACTGAAACTTGCCACATGAGCATATATGCACGTCCCATATAACGCCAATTAAAGGATGTGATGCGCCTCAAAATACAATATATGAACACAAAATAAAAGAGTGTATGTTCTGTCCATACGCTCTAAAAATAGCTGGGTTAAAAATAACCCAATTTGGGTCATTTTGGAAACCCAGCATGGGTTACTTTAACCCAACTGGTTGATTTATGCAATTTAACTACTGTGCTGGGCAGTTACAATGACCCATTTGTGGGGTTCTTTTTTACACAATGCTGGGTTAATTTTACGATTAATGCTGGATTGTTTATTTTTCCTGATCTTAATCTGATATAATATTATTATAATAATACTACATACTACTACTACTACTACTAATAATAATAATAATGATAACAATAATAATTAATATACAATGAAATGCTTCATAATAATAACTCTGCACACTGTAGATGTTATT